>JAYJKW010000349.1:0-48037 GCA_035084275.1 Hydrolagus colliei
TCAACTCAAACCAACTCAAGGTGGTCAAAGTCCATTCTGCAAACATCACCCGCATCCTCGACAGGCTCCTGGACGGCTACGACAACAGACTGCGGGCCGGGCTTTGCTGGTAAGCCAAACGGACAGTCTCTCTCTTACACTAGTGTGTCTGTCAATCGACCAATCGACCAATCGATCAATCGATCAATCAATCAGTCAGTCAGTCAATAATCAATCAATCAATCAATCAATCAATCAAAACCACATTTATATAGTCTTTCACGTCGGGAGGACGTCCCAAGGCACTGAACAGTCAGGTAGGGACCAGAGTGGGGGTGGGGTGGGTGGGGGGGGGGGGGAAGGAGAGTAGGAAAATTGACTGTATATATTTGTGCGCGAAATGTGGCAGCCAAATCGCTCACAACAGCGTTTCCCCCCCGCCCCCCCTCACACACACATACACACAGTCAAGGAAGTGGGGTTTGGGGGCAAAAGGGTGGAAAGAGGGTAAGGCAAGGGGTCAGGGTAGGGAGACCAGGAATATGTGTGTTTGTGTTGCCATTGTGTGTGTGTGTGCATGTGTGTGTATGTATGTGTGTGTGTGTGTGTGCATGTGTGTGTGTGTTTTAAACATGTGAAAGTTGAGTCTAGAAAACGTGAAAAGCGCTACTTCAAACATATTATTATTATTACTGTATTATTATTATAAACACATGTGAGAGAGGGCGTCTCAAAGCGCCTTTGCAGAATGGATTAGCCGTGAAAGTGAATTGTCTGTACTGTATATATATTCGTGGGCGAAACGCGGCAGCCAATTGCGCACAGCAGCTTCCCCCCCCCGCCCTCCCCCGCCCCCCCCCCCCCTCCCCCGCCCCCCACCCCCACAAACAGCCGTGGATTTAAAATGACCGATTTATTATTGTTTGTGATATTGTCGATGTGTCGTATCGACAGCTCCCGTGTAAGTCACACCTTCGCTGATCTGCCTCTGAAGTTTGCCAAGTTGGAAGTTTTTAAAAATATTTATATATATATACTTCCAACTCTCACTAGAACAGAGTCCAGTAATCCTCCTGATCCATCTGACAAACAATACTTTTGTTCCCAATCACCCGAGACAATAACAATATGATAATGACAACGGTGATATTAATCCTCGCGTGTGATACAACGCTTTTCACGTCTCCTAGACGTCTCAAGTCTAGTTTACTGACTATATTTTGTGGGCGAAACGTCTCCTGGCGCTTCACAGAAGATACGGTAAAGTGTAGTGACTGTGTATTTAATAGTAATAAATTGGTCACTTCAACTCATGACTGTTTGTGGGACGCTGCTGTGCGCAATTGTTTGCAGCGTTTCGCCCACGAAATGTATAGTCAATCATATAAGTATATATAAAATCCGCACACACACACACACACACATTCACACATGCACTCACACGCTCACAAACGCATGCACGCACGCACGCACACACCCACACTACTACCTGTGAAGATGATTTTATTTTCAAACCTGGTTTGCTTGGGTGTTTCCTAGGTCCTGTGACAGAAGTGAAAACCGATATATATGTGACAAGTTTTGGTCCGGTGTCTGACGTGGAAATGGTACGAACTTTGGTGTCAATAGTGATTCACCTCGGACAAGTGTGTTTGTCCCCTTGCCTCCCGCGTATTACATTTAATTCTCATCTAGATACTGTATATATTATATATATTATATACTGCGTCACCAGCTGCTCTAATACTCTATCTAGCCTGTGTGAAGAGTGTTATATAAATGCAATTCTTTTTGATGCACTGCAAAGGCGTTTATACAATTGTAACTTGGTATTGTGTGTCTGTATAGTATGTATGCTATGTACACTGTATATAGAAACACACGCACACACGCATACGCACGGACACAAAACGCGCGCACGCACACACATACATGTGTACGCAGACACACACGTATACACACACGTATACACACGCATGCACACACACACAGTGGACTTGTTGGCCACCACAAGCCTTGGGTTTCGCTGCCTGGAGACATGTTAGTGGCTGGTTTTATTATTTTGGCATCTGGGCAGAATGTCATTAAAGGGGAGATTATTTGCTTTAATCAGTTTGACAATTCCTGTCGCCAAAGGTCCTGAGGGTGGGAGGTGGTGGGAGGTGAAGTGGGGGGGGGGGGGGAGGTCGATGATCTTTTTTTTTACCATTTTCCTGTGGGTGGGTCGCCAGCAATAAAATAAAATACCCTCGACCTGAGCAAACGCGCGGCAGGAGAGGCAATGTTTTTTTTTTTTGGGGGGGGGGGGGGGGGGGGGGGGGGGAGGAACATTTTAAAATCTTAATTACATTTTTTGGGGGTTTGTTTGTTTGTTGTTGAAGGCAAACGGGCTAAAACACTTCCGATTCACCGGCCAAAGCCAAGGATTCCTGTTTATAGTCAGGAGTAGTGACACTGTCTAATCCGCTGAACCATTAGTGAATCGCATGGTGTAGAGGGTGTGTGGGGGGGGGGTAGGAGTGATTATGGATTATCCATATATAGGGAGCTGTGTGTGTGTGTGTGTGTCGGTGTGTGTGTCAGTGTGTGCGCGCAGGCGAGCGAAGTGGGTGTGGGGGGGGGGAATGGACCTTGATAAACCTGGTTTAAAGTGCCTGTGTTGTTGTTGTTGTTGTTGTTTGTAACCCCCCCCCCCGGACAGGAGTATACCATGGATGTATTTTTCCGTCAGACCTGGATTGACAAGAGGCTGAGGTTCGAGGGACCGATAGAGATCCTGCGGCTGAACAACCTGATGGTCAGTAAGATCTGGACCCCGGACACGTTCTTCAGGAACGGGAAGCGATCCATCGCCCACAACATGACCACCCCCAACAAGCTGTTCAGGATCATGAAGAACGGCACCGTCCTCTACACCATGAGGTCAGGCACAGTCGTCCCACAATAACACTCAGCGGAATTCAGAATTATCCTGGCGTTTTGATAGGTGTAGAGATAGATAGATAGATAGATAGATAGATAGATAGATAGATAGATAGATAGATAGATAGATAGATAGATAGATAGATAGATAGATAGATAGATAGATAGATAGATAGATAGATAGATAGATAGATAGATAGATAGATAGATAGATAGATAGATAGATAGATAGATAGATAGATAGATAGATAGATAGATAGATAGTATATGGATATATAGATATACTGTATATATTTAACATCTCTCTCCACATCTTCTAGACTGTGTCTCAAAGCGCTTGGCTTCAGAATATACCGTAAAGTGAATTGACTGCATTATAGTGTATAAATATATATACTGTGTGTGTGTGCATGTGCTTGTGTGTGTGTGTGTGTGTGTAAATGGGATTAAATGGAGTCGTGGAGTTCCTGTAGCTCAGTGGTTAGAGCGTGAGACCTGTGTTTCGAATCCAGGCAGGTCAGTTCAGTTCAGGGTGAAACCTCGGGCAAGTTTCTTTACTCCATACACCTAATAATAATCCGTCCAAAAATAACCTATCGTAAAAATTAGTCGTTTCAATCCATGACTGTTTGTGTGTGTGTGGGGTGAAGGGGTAGGGGGGAACGCTGCTGTGTGCAATTGGCTGCCGCGTTTTCACCCACAAAATATACACAGTCAATTCACTTTACAGTATATTCCGTGAAGCGCTTTGGGACGTCGTTAGAAAAGTCACAAATACAAAATGCCAGGATTGTTATATCTGACTTTGACCCCTCTGGTTTCAGACTCACTATAAACGCTGAGTGCCCTATGAGACTGGTGAATTTCCCGATGGACGGACACGCCTGTCCCCTCAAGTTTGGCAGCTGTAAGTCACATCGCTTTGGCCCTTTGTGTTCGTTTGATTAGGGGCAGAGAAAAAATATTGAGAGAGAGAGAGAGAGAGAGCCAGAGCCATGAATGTAATATAGTACCTGATGACTACAGGAACTGGGAGAGTCCAGTGAGCTAAGGCAACTGCAGCCTGATGTTTTGTTGGGAGGGAATCTCGGTGTTGACTCTTAAATGTAAGTTTGTTGAATACCCCTACCTTACTGTATATCGGCAATGACTTTATATATAGCCTTATAATTCACCGGCTGGCAGGGAGAGGTAGAATTGTTTGTGGCTTCCCGCCGATGTGTGTCCATTGACGCGAGTGAAACGCCTGTCACATAAATATATCGACCGAACGGTTTGAATTCTAGCCTCGAGTCACACCGCCCTCGAAATTTCCCCCTTTATATTCCCGCAAAATACATTTAATCCAAACTTAATCCAATCCACGACTCGATGCAGTTTGTAGGAAGGTGCAACTCAAACCAACACAAGCAAAGTTATTCAGCCAAACTCAATAATCATAATCACCGATCAGTCCCATTGATAGGTTAACTCTTATCTCTCCCTCCCGCATACTTCGCATCTCTCCCTCCGCCCGGCTTCGCATCTCCCATCCTGCACCCCCCCCCCCCCACCATCGACCTCTCAGCATTTCCTGCCCTGACTCTGGAACTCTATTCCCGGAGATCCTTTGCCCTCTCACCCTTTGTCCCTTGTCCCTTTCAAGGTCCATCAAAGACCTTCCTCTATATGCTCCCCCCACCCACTCACCCCCACTCACTATCCTCTCTCTCTCTCTCTCTCTCTCTCTCTCCCCCACCCACCCCCCACTCCCCCAATATGTCCACAAATTGTCAATGTCATTCCACCGAATGTATACAGTGCCATGAGACAGGTGCTGTTACTATTAAGAGGAGAGAGAGAGAGAGAGAGAGACGGAGGGCAATGGTCCACTGATGGCGTTCTATTCTATCTGTGTTGTCGTGCGTTATTTATTACTGCTTCAAATTCAAACCACAGATTTATTATTTGTGGTTCAGTCTCATTCTACCTTAATCTCGCTGAACTCTCGTAACAGCCGTCCCGTCCCCCACCCCCAAAAAAAACATACATGAGAGAGAGAGAGAGAGAGAGAGGGCAAAACAGACAGTTTAAGTCAAATTACTTTACACGGAGCGAGCGAGCGAGGTGAATATGTGTATCAGGCTACCTAGGGAATTAGTGGATGAAGATTATGTCGACAAATTCGAGGAGAATTAGATAAGCTTTTGCAAATAAAATCAATTGAGCGTAAGAGAGATATAATGTAGGATAAGTGTGTGTGTGTGTGTGTTTTTATTCTTTTTAAAAAAATGTATTTTATGTTTGATAGGAACATATTGGATTACAATAGACCGTTCAGCTCCAGAACATTTTTATGATCTTATTTTCCTTGCAAAGTGTTTTCAGCTTTTTTGACTTTCTTATTGTCTGGTTTGTTTGTAGAATTTTATTCTCTGCGTGCGTGCGTGTATGTGTGTGCGTGTGTGTGTGTGCGTTTGTGTGTTGTTTTAAAAAAATATATATATAATATAATATAATCTCCTCAAGTCTGTTTCTCTCCACACACACCAGATTGCTGCCTGTTTCAGTTGTTTTTGTTTCCCCTTGCGTATTGGCAAGGCTTCAATGTTGGCGTACTCTGTACTATCTATTGCTCAACCCCCCACTCACCACCCCCCCAGCTTGACTTTCTCTTTCACGCTGCTCTTCCAGATTTGCTCTCTTATGGGAGGGAGTTAATTATCATCTTTCTCCTTTATAGAAGCCTCTCTCTTTCTCTCTCTCTCTCTCTGTCTCTGTCTCTCTCTCGCTCTCTCTCTCTCTGCCCCTAATGGTATCTCATGGTAACAATGAAATGAAAGTAATCATTGGTGTACGTGGAGAAAATTACCTTAAGTACAAAAAGGAAATGTTACGAAAGCTGCTTTTTTTTGAGCAGTGGCTTATTTTTTCGAGAATCCGCAGTAAAACACCTTTAATGTGGCCCAAATATATCGTAAATACTGAGGAATTGAATCCAGTACCTTGCCCTAATGGCCCTTCTTTATGTCTGAGCTTTGGCAGTCAGTTGAACTTGTCCTCACTGTTCTACGTCCACACAACCCACAGATCCCACCGTATATATGAGGCTAATTAGAAATGAGAACACTGATTTTCCCCCTTTCTTAATTTAGGGTTAGGAACCCGTAGTCGCCCACAGAATATATACAGTCAATTCACTTTACAGTATATTCCTGTGAAGACGCTTTGAGACACAGTCTAGAAGACGTGAAAAGCCGCGATATTAAATGGCAGGTTTATTATTATTATTATTATTATTACTATTATTTAGACCAATTCATCCGCACAATTGCTGGTGTGGGTGAGTAACTCGTTAGAATTCAGGGATTGAAACCTGCAAGCTTCCAGTTTACAGTTTCAAGGCTGCGCCTTTACCCAGTGGCCAGCTCTCTGTCCTATTTCAGCACAGATTAAGTGTTTTAATTAACAGTGGCACAAAATGACAAAATTTTACGTTTAGTCAATGGGTTGGTAGAAATCTGGATTTCTCCCCTCCACCCCCCACCCCCCAACCCCTCAAAAGGCCATGGATACGGGATCCGTCCACAGCTTCAAGAGTGAGGTTGAGAGAGAGGTTTGGTGAGTCAGGGTATCAAGGAACGCGGGGGGAGAAAGCGGGAAATTGGAATTGAAGGGATCAGTCGAGGTACAGATCAGCCATGATCCAATTAAATGGCAGAACAGGCTGGAAGGGCTGAATGGCCTCCACCTGTGCCTACTTTGCCAGCTACTGTGTTTGTCCTCCCGAGAATTAATGTGAAAATCAGGTGCAAATAAGTGTGACGTTTTTCCATCCATCGCCAAAGACGATCTCTGTCACAATAACAACAACAACAATAGTTACTATCTGCGCAAAGTCAATTCGCTTTACGGTTTGCAACCTCGTGAAGCGCTTTGAGACGTCACAACTTTGTGGTAAGGCGCCGCGTCGAAAGCAAGGATTTACCGCGATATTTTTGTTCCTGTTGCGACGATCTGTAGGGAAATCGTAGAACTTTAGATCTTTATTTAGGGAGAACAGGTCTATTAGGCTATGGGGAGCGGGCAGGGCAGTGGGATTGAATCGCTCTTTTCAAAGAGCCGGCACAGACTAGATGGGCCGAATGGCCTCCTTTTGTGCCGTAAAATTCTATGATTCTATGATTCTAACGTAAGGACATAAGAAATAGGAGCAGGAGTAGGCCATTCAGCCCCTCCAGCCTGCCCCGCCATTCAATCATGGCTGATATTCTACTCTCATTCCCGCTGCTTGCCGTATCCCCATACCCCTTAATCCCTTTTGTAAATGAGAAATCGATCTGATGACTCGGTCTTGAATACGTTCAAGGACTGAGCATCAGAAGGCCAGGTTGATAACCGGGCGTCATTGTGACATTTACAAACTGTTCGATTTGCAGACGCGTATCAAAAAGCGAAATCATTTACACGTGGAAGAAAGGTCCTCTGTATTCAGTTGAAGTGCCTGAAGAATCCTCGAGTTTACTTCAGTACGATCTTGTGGGACAGACAGTGTCCAGCGAAACCATGAAATCGAACACAGGTGAGTGTTAATTTTATTAGACTATCAGCTTGGTCAATGTCAGTTCCCCCTTTTTCGGTCTCCAAAAGAATGCTCCACACCCCTCATTTCCTTACTGCTTTTCCCCGAAATTCTGAATAGAGAAGGTGACGTTTCCGGGTTAGTAAACAGGTTAAGAATTGGCTGCCTGCGTTTTGGGGATTGTGGTTTTGCTATTAGAAAACGTGCTTTGTAAGCTGATTGAAGGCTTTCGGACATTAACGAATGCGCATCTCGAGCGAGAGAGCCGGGTTCGATTCCCGACAGGGCGAAGGGGGAGGGTGACGCAGTCAGAGAGTAAAGACGACATCAAATATTAACGATTAACAACTCGGAACAAAATTATCAAAGTTATCTCAATACATGAGCTGATTTGTTTGCCTGAGAAGCACACACCGAGGCCTGGGCTCTGTGCTTTCTTAACACGCTTTTGATGAGGTTCAGGGTTTCTCCTTATTTATTCCAGTCGCTAAATTCTCGCTCGCACATGGTTCCCACAGGTGTAAATTGCGTTTGTAGTGTGCGTGGTTTGAGGCTGGAGTGAGTGCGATTGTATCACTTCATTTCCACCTGCAGCTATTTTCTGTTTTTTTTTAATACGGTATATATATGGGGGAGTAAAACAACAGCAATAATCCTCACTCACCCCTAACGGTCGGCAAAGTTACTCACTCTCGGCAGATGAGCGGGTTTTTAATTCTTTTATTCTCTGGCCCGTCAAGAAATGTACCCAATGTTGGTGTGAGCTGTGGCCACGACTTAGGAGGACAGGACTTAAAGACACACAGGCGTAAAGCTGAATCGACTTGCTTCAGTAATAATAATAATGCTAAAAATAATCAGAATAATAATCCTTGCATTTGATATAGCGCTTATCACGTCTTCTAGCCTGTGTCTCAAAGCGCTTCGCAGAAGGCTGCTGCGTTTCGTCCTTGTATATACTGTCAATTCGCTTTACAGCTCTGTATATTCTGTGAAACGCTCTGAGAGACGTCTAGATAGAAGACGTGAAAAGCTGCTACATCGAAAAAAAAGGCAGGGATTGTTATTATTATTATTATTATTACTCCGGCGATCAGAGAATCAGCCCCAACAAGTATCTTCATGCATATGAACATATGAACAATGCGATGCACATTATATATTTTTTTTAAATCACTGTGTAACTCTGATTTACAACTTAAATGCGCCCGTTTTGTGATGAGGTAGCCTAACAAATAAACGAGTAATTAAGGAGGTATAAATCAGGCAGTTTACGTGACTTAAAGAAAGGTTTGAAATGCCTCGTGTTTTACTGTAATAATAATAACAATGACAATAATGCGATGGTAATAATCTTTAGGAAACGTAAATTAAAATATCAGTGTATGTGTTTGTCTGCCAGAATAGAGTCTGCCTTATGATGCAATAAATTCCTGTATTTCCTAACTCGGGAGCCTGGCGTCCTGTGAGTTGGGTGGTTAGAGGCTACTGCGTTGTACGTATTGATAAATAAAAATTAAATTTAAAAAAATGTGACAAGTATTCCGATCCCCCCCCCACTCCTCCCCTCCCCCCTCCTCCCCTCCCCTCCCCTCCCCTCCCATCACCGAAAAAAATATATGTTTGTGACCTTTTTTTTTTCTTCCGTTCAACAGGTGAATACATCGTCATGACCGTGTATTTTCACCTAAAAAGGAAGATGGGCTACTTTGTCATTCAGACTTACATTCCTTGCATTATGACAGTGATTCTCTCCCAAGTTTCTTTCTGGATTAATAAGGAATCTGTCCCGGCCAGAACAGTGTTCGGTACGCCATCACTTACAATACCATTTCATTATTACTGTATTATTATTATTCTTGTTGTTTATGCTACCCTTGCCCTGCCCCATTGTCGTGTCTGTTTGTTCCTTTGTTTTATTTGTTCACCGTACATCATTTCCTGTCCATTTTGCAGGAAAATATTCCATCCAAACCATTTGTTTTCAACTCAAAAGGAAACTGGGTTACTATCTCATTCAGACTTACATCCCATGTATCATCAACTGTACTTTTGTCCCAAATTATATTTTGGATCAACAAAGAATCTGCCGGCCAGTATACTGGCAGGTAATCAAACCTGGGTGGCGTCATTTTGCTTGTGTGTGTGTGCGTATGTGTGTGTGTCTGTTTGTGTCTGTGTGTGGGTGTGTGTGTGTGGGTGTGGGTGCGAATGTGTGATGTGTGTGTGTGTGTGGGTGAGTTGTGTGTGTCTGTGTGTGGTGTGTGGGTATGTGTGGTATGTGGATACACGTGATGTGTGTGTGTGTGTGTGTGTGGTGTGTGCTTTTATAACATCGCGAAAACGCGAGGCGTTTGGTTTTACGTTTCCCCGTCGTGTCTCGTGGTTGTTGCTGTTATTATCATTCACCCTTTCGTGCGAATTCGTGCCACGTATTGTCGGCACTACAAGCTACTCTGCTCTCGCTCTCTCTCTCTCTCTCTCTGTGTGTGTGTGTGGTGTGTGTGCGCGCGCGTGAGAAGGTGTGACGTTTCCCGTTTTGCTCGCCTGAAGGTATCACCACGGTTCTCACCATGACTACCCTCAGTATCAGCGCCCGACACTCTCTCCCCAAGGTGTCTTACGCCACGGCCATGGACTGGTTCATTGCCGTGTGTTTCGCCTTCGTCTTCTCCGCGCTGTATCGAATTCGCGGCCGTGAACTACTTCACCAACCTCAAGGCCGAGCAGGAGCAGAGGAAAGCGGCCAGAGCTGCGGCGTTTGTGGCCGTGACGGGCGTCTGCGAGGCTTCCGAGGATGTCATCTCGGTAAAGTCCGCTTTTACCATTTCAACCTTTTACCCGGGAGGGAGGGGGAGGGGGAAGGGAGGGAGGGAGGGGAGGGAGGGAGGGGAGGGAGGGAGGGATGGGAGGGAGGGAGGGAGGGAGGGAGGGAGGGAGGGAGGGAGGGAGGGAGGGAGGGAGGGAGGGAGGGAGGGAGGGAGCGAGGGAGGGAGGGAGGGAGGGAGGGAGGGAGGGAGGGAGGGGGAGGGAGGGTGTTAAGGGAGGGCTGGGCAGGGAAGGGAGAGAGCGGAGGGGCAGGGAGGGGCAGGGAGGGCAGGGAAATAAATCTACAGCCACTCATTTTTAATTTTTAAATACTGTATATATATATATATATATAATATGTATATATAAATGTAGATTATCTTCTTTTAAAACCAAATATCTATTTATTTGTCTTGTCGAAAGAAAATAATAATAATAATACTTGAATTTGATTCAGTGATTTTTCACATCTTCTAGACTGTGTCTCAAAGCGCTTCACACAATATACCGTATATATTTGTGGGTGAAACGATTGCGCACAGCAGCGTCCCCCACAAACAGTCACGGATCGAAATGACCACTTTTATTATTGTGGTTATTTTTGGAGGGATTATTCTTAGGCTTGTGTGTGTGTGTGTGTGTGTGTGGAGTTAAGGAAACTTGCCCAAGGTTTCACCCTGACCTGCCTGGATTCGAACACAGGTCTCAGGCTTGTAAGGCGAGTGAGTGAGTGAGTGAGTGAGTGCTCTAACCCACTGAGCTACAGGAGCTCCAATATAGATTCACAGCGACCTCGAGAGACAGACAGAGATAGGAGCAATTGCCATGACCGAAAGTAGAAACACAACTCCTTGAGCCTTTTAGGGCGCAGTTACAAATGTGGTCTTGTACCCATCACCCCCACCTTTTCCTGTCACCCCCCCCACTCCCTCCCCCCCCCCCCCCCCCCCCAAATACAGACCCCCTCCACCCCCCAACCCCACACCCCCTTTAATGGGGCGCGCGCAAGTTCGCAACTCACTGGAGATCAGCAGTGTGTGTGTGTGTTTGTTTCCTTGACGCCCCAAGCCAAGCCAATGGTTCAAACTTCCCAACTTAACGTTTGACAGAGACATCATAGACGCGCTCTGAGTGAAATCACATGAGTTTTTGGTGACAAATGTTTTTAAGGATTTAAATTATGTATCTTTTGTAGCAGCAGAGAGAATTGCGTCAGGTATTAGGGTCTCTGCCTTCACAACGCATTCCGGGCATGCGTTTTAAACTATCCTTTAAATGACAGTAATGGAATTAAAACACGTTAAAAACTTAGCTCACATTCCCCCCCCCCCCACCCCCTCCCAACCCCCCCACCCAACCCCACACCGAATGATTCGAACGCTGCGCTTGTTCCTTTGATTAATAACATCATCTGAACTCCTCAACCAGCTCACAGCCTCGCAATCACAGGCCCGCGTTTCAATGTGCTATATTTACACACAACAGGGAGAGCAATAACAGTACAGCAAATAAGGCAGTTTGTAAGATCCATTAGAAGCCTATTCTTTGGATCTAGTAGTCAATATATGTCTCTCGCTGTTGAAACTAACTATCTGACCAGCGAGGAGGTGATCAAACAGCATTCCGTGTACACAGCCCGGTTCCCTATTAAGGTAATAACACACTCCGAAAACTAGGATCACTATTTGGTATTCAGTAAACACTCCCCTGCGTTAAAGGATCTCGTTGATGGTATGAATAAAGTATGATGAAAGGAGATCAAGAAATACGAGCAGACATTTCTCAGGGGCTGCTGAGTTGCAAAAGGTTGTTGTTGTTGTTGTGTTTAAAATCAAGGAAACCTAGAAAGGAAATATTCTCACCGAGACAAAACCGCCGTCATTTACACATCTCATCCTCATCCACCTCCCCTCACTCTCCCACTCGCCGGCGCTGAAGCTCGCGGTAGAATAATAATAATATTGATAATAATCATCATTCAAAAAGAGATTAAAGGGTAGATGGGGAGAGAGAGTTACTTCTGCTGTTGACTTGAGTTCTGCGGCTTTTGCAGAAAATCTCCTAGAAAACAGGGACATTGACTTTCATCGCATGTTTTTTTTTTTTACGTTTCACGTTACCAAAACTTTTAAGACTCAATCGGTTACAGTATTTTGCCGGCCCTGAGATCCGCTGTTTGACAACGTGCAAACGTGCCTAATGTTTAGCTCTGGTTTAAAGAGATGACTGTGTCTGCGCTGACTACTGCCCCCAAAACAATACCTACCCAATTAATGTGTTTCTTTTATTGCAGAAATTATATAAATTAGGCTTCCGACATGTAAATCGACCGTTTCATCACAAGCAATAGGCAAAACACAGTGGTTGAAACTGCCCATTATTACGCTGGGCTACAGATGGGTTAGGTCACAGGTTCACACCTAAACTTATTCTTGCTTCAAGGTCTCACCTATGGCTCAGTGATTAGGTAGATCTCTTAGCTCTGGGTTAGAAGATTCACAAGATCACAAGAATGGGTTTTGGGGATGAATAAGACTCTCATTGTCCGTTGCTTGTCCATCCGTTGCTTAGACCACCACGCATCCTCCACTTCCATCACAGTCTCAAGCCGCTGATATAAAAATGGCTGGAATTCAAGCCACATGTCAAGGCTTGGAGATGATGGTTTTAAGTTGACTTCACAATGCAGTGTTGTGGACAGAGAGAGAGAGAAAGAGAGAGAGAGAGAGAGAGCTAAGTGGTTGGTGGGGCCGTCCATCCGGTTCAGATGAGATACAAATCTCTGGTTAGTCAGGAGCCTCATTACAGATCCCATAGAGTCAGACTCTATAGCCAACAATCGACCAGATAATATCAGTGTTCATTCACTCAGTGGCTGTCTGAGGCTCTACATACAAAATCACTCAGATATATTTGCGACGTTATAAAGGCGCTAATATGAAATGCTACACTTAATATTATTATTATTATTATTATTGTTCTCCTCACAATACTGGTTGGTGTAAACTGCCCACTAAATATCGTAACGTATATTTCAACTCGTTCAGATAAAGCCAAACTTAAACATTCCTAATGCTGCCCGCCCTGTAGTTCAAAGGGAACGGCACAGTTCCCCGTGTCAGCTCCACAGATTAATTAGATATGCTAAACGAAATCACAAAAAAACAAAGAGTGCGTTCTATTTTTAATCCCAGAGAAAAGCGCAACGCGAAGCGTCCCAGAATAGCTGGGCGCAGAGCAGACCTGGCCACGAGCGATGACGGGTTCCTGACCTCATTTGGACTGTCAAGTCAAGGTGGTGAGTGGAGGCCAGATGCTTCCTCAGTGGGAGAATGATTAGAGGGAATTTATTCTGATGGTCTCATGCAACTCCTAGTGGCTGGAGAATGCCAATGGATAACAAAAAAACAGGACAAAAGCACCTTGTCAAACCCTCGCCTGCCTCGCCTCGCCTTGCCTTGCCTCACCTTGCCTTGCCTTGCCTTGCCTGCCATCTCAGCCTGGCGAAGGCTCTGTGGGATTTGGTGGGTGGGTGGGTGAGATGGGTGGCTGGGGTGGGAGAGAAACGCAAAGAGATGTAACAACACAAACCAGGCAGCAAAAACATACAAGGAATATCTATCTTTCAGTCATTGTGAGGGGTCTTTATGGTGAGAGGTGGGGGTGGGCTGAGAGGGTGGGGTGGGGGGGAGGGCATGGTGAGTGGGGGGGGAGGGGTGGGGGGGTGTGGGTGGTGGGGGGAGAGGAAGAGAGATGGGAGAGTCACCCCACCACTTCTGCAAACGAACATTGAAACGTTTCTCAATGTCAACCGTCGTTGGTGTTGTTGGTGTCGTCGTTGTCGTCGTCAATTTCATCCGTGTTCTCACAAAAAAGGGTTGACTTTGCATTTAACTTTTGGTGAATTTTAATTTGAAATGAAATTGAATTAAGCTGAGCCTGAATGGTGGGTGGGGGGTGGTGGTTTTCAACATATGTGTAAAGAATGTGGGTGTTTTGTTGTTGTTGTCAGGGTGTCTCTAATCAGCCCACTTCAAAATCAATCAATCAAAATCATTACATCGCATGATTCCAAACTGTTGAAAATTCAGTTGCTTTTCTGCAGGAACCGACCACGGTACAAAACCGAATTCAAAATGAAGTCGACGTGTTATTTAAGAACTGCGACTCGCTGCACGAAGCCGAGAGAATCTAAACCCAGGTTCGGGTGACTTACCCACCCACCAACTGTAGCCAAAAAAAAAGTTCACACTATTATTAGTATGGGAGAGCTAGTTGCTCGGGTAGATTTTTTAAGTGGTATTAATTAGCTTACTCTCCATCGCTAACGGTTCTCGCTGCGAGTGTTATGTTGGTGGGTGGGGAGTGGGGGGGGGGGGGGGGGGGGGTGGAGTGGAGGGGGGAGTGGGGGAGGAGGGGGGGGAGAGATTTTTTTATTCCCTAGTTGCTAGTACAGTGATAATGTCCGCTCGAGTAAAATATCTTCACCACGTTTTGAAGTGAGAGAAATGTCTGCCTGGGGTTGGTGCCAATTATGGAATGTGAATGACAGTGGAAACGCGATGATATGATACGATGGATAGCCTTGTGAGTGCCTGTGAGGCCTCTCAATTTACTTGCTACAGAAACAAAGCGTAGAGACACGAAAGCCTCCAACTGATCGGCTGTTTTTTTTTTCAAAAACACGTGTTGCTATTTATCGTGGGCTGGTGGGATTGCCCCCTCCCCCTCCCCCTCCCCTTATTCCTCCCCCGCCTCCTCCCATCCGCCATTTGCTTTTTTTGGATGCTGTCAATACAGAGAGTGAGTAGTTGTGTTACGTATCAGAACGTATCAGGCCGGATATTCGGCCGAAAACGCACCCACCCACCCCACCACCCAAAAAAAAAAAAAAAATTTTAATGCGTTTTTCCGGATAAATTCCGGTTAATCGAATGCGGACCTTTTTTTTTGAGGTGCCGGTTAGACGGAAGTTATGGTTGATCGGATAAACGGGCTTTCACTGCAGTAATAATTGTGCCTTATCACAACGCCGAGACATCTCAAAGCGCCTCACGGGATACACTGCGAAGCGAGTTGACTGTGTATTTTGTGGGCAAAACGCGGCAGGCAAGCGTTCCGGCAATCCCCCCCCACACACACACCCCCCCCACCCCCCGAATAGAATCAGTCAGTTTTTTTTTCTCTCTCTCTCTCTTGCTGTTCGCGGCACTATTGTTGCTGTTGCGTTTCCGTAAAACACGCGCACGCGCACACACATATACACACACACACACTCCATTTCGCAGACTCAATTCCCGACGTGAGAAGCCGCTCTATCGGACGCCAAGGAACGTTTATATAAAGCGCGAGAGAATCGTAGTGTAATCCCCCCATACCCCTGCAAGAAATTGCTCCATTTTTTTTGTTGTAACATAGAGTATTTTGGTGTCTTTGCCAGTGCGGGAATAGGCTGATTGAGTCTGGTATATACTCAGTCCTAATGGGGTGCTCTCTCACGTGGAAAAGTGTTTCACAAAACACCGCGGGAGATTTATCCGCACTGACGTGTGCGACCATGTTAAAATAACTACACTTCACCCAAATGTATATTTTTAAATGGTTTTGAATCACGATTCAAGGCGCAACAAGTCTGAGGATCTTAATTAGGTGGAGTATTCCGACTCTTATGTTGTTACGCTTATCTCGATGGCTCTCTTCTGCTGATCCGATCCTCGGCAAACAACCTAACTTACCCACAAACGACACCAGTGTTTATTAGACGCTGATAAAATCTGAACCAATTTATTTCCAGAAACAGGGTTGGCCACAGACACACAATAGTGAGGTTTGTTAAGGCAGACAGACAGAGAGAGAGAGAGACACACACACGTAGAGTTAGACTCCCTCTCACTAACCTCACACATACACACACATGCACACACACATCACCCACCCCCACACACTATGTTACAAATAGTCAAATTTTCACCTAGAATTAAGACATATAAATAAAGAAATAAATTACCAATCGAGTGTTAATTGTACATTGTCTTCCCTCCCAACCCTCGCCCTCCAACCCTCACCCCCACCCTACCCCCCCCCACCCTAACCCCCCCACCCCGCACCCCCCCCCATCCTACCCCCACCACCCCCCAACCCCCCCCACCCCACCCCGCACCCCACCCCACCCTACCCCCCCCATCCCCCACCCCGCCAACCCTCTCAGCACTCGGATTCCGAATGCAACTTGAAGAAAAGGGTCAGTTCCCTGGTGCATCGGAGGCAGTCATCGGTCACTGCCGCGGCGCCGGGAGGCGATGCCGACGTAGCCGCGACGACACCACCCGCCTCTGCCCCTCCTCCGCTTGCCCCCCCCGGCCTCCCACCAGGCTCCCAGCCAGGCACCAGCAAAATAGACCAATACGCCAGGATCCTGTTCCCGCTATCCTTCGGAGCCTTCAACCTGATGTACTGGGTGGTCTACCTCTCCAGAGACACCATGGAACTGAGCAGTAATATTTAATGTGGTGTCGGCCGGTTGGGGGTGTGTGGGTGTGGGGGGGGGGGGGGGGGGGGGAGAAGGTGTTTTTACAAGTACAATAAGATATATATATATATATATATATGCAATCGGAGGCTCCTGCTGGATTAGCGTGGAGAGAATACTAGGATATCTAGGCAGTCCGTGAAATCACAATGAACGAGGGTGGGTGGGGTGGGGTGGGGGAGGGGGTTGGTGACCACTGAGTTAACCCTGCACGAGATGTTGAAGGTCAAAAGTGTGCGTCCAGGCTTTCATCCTCTACCTTGAAACTCGATTCCTATTCCTATATATTCTCGGCTTCTTTATAAACGGGACAAGAATAAAAAGCGAACCAAATTATAACACGATTGGACGACGCCGACGTTACAGAGAGTGTTGGGAGTGTTTAAACTCAATTTGTCCGTTCACTTTCTCTCGCCCTGTGTTGGTGGGGGGGGGGGGGTTTATGAAGCATATTTATGAGTCTACAGTACCACACGGTTTGAAACTCGAGCCATAGGAAAAATTTTGAATGTCTATTTTCGTAGAAATTGCAATATCATCGATGCAAAGCCGTTGATAATATCCCAAAACACTGACTGCTCTAATCTCTAATCTCAATATATGGAGATTGGGTCAAGTTTGGAGTCATGTGTGTTAATTACCATAAAAAGTGATAAAGAGTTAGAAGGAGATTTGGTTAGTAGACACCCAAAAACAACTATCATTTGGAAAGGCATTGGGATTAAAAGATCTGCCGACATCCAATAAACTGATAGCGCCTTGGGACGTCCTCCCGACGTGAATGGCGTTTTATAAATGTCATTTTGTTTGTTTGTTTGTTTGTTTGTTGTTGTAGAACAGGCTCGATGGGCTGAACGGCCTCCTCCTTACCTAAATCTGATTAGATATTTTTCTCAAAAGAAAAGTACTGTATCTCCCCTTTCCTGCTATTTCTTTTGTACAGTAATCTATTAAAACGATAACAGGCAGAGGAGCACTCGGCAATAAACCGCGGCTCCGAATTGTTTAATTGCACTCATCACCGGCTGCTGTCTCACAGAGAAAAATGAACCAACGCAAACAATGCCAAGTCTGTGTTATCTACAAAGTCACAAAACAATTCCGAGACAGCCTAATACTTTTAATTCTCATTTTTATCCCTATGTAAGTGACATATCTGATGGCACACCTGCAGGGTGTGTGTGTGTGTATGCGCGAGTGTGTGTGTGTGTGTGTGTACGCAGTCAGGGTATTCTCTAGTTACATCAGATCTAACCTGGACCAAATATGTATTTGTGTAAAAATGACGAATTTCCTACCTGTGTAATAATGTAATTTTACGATGGATATTTCCAGTATTTGCCTTGTACAGTATTTTAGTCAATGGATCGACAAAAAAAAAAGTCAAACGGGTTATTAGCAAACTGCGATGTTTGATTATGGCATGTGCTACGTACAGAGATGTATCTCAGGAGAATGTTTATTTACAATGTTATTGAACGCTTGGACACTGACTGTTTTTGAGACGCTTTCCGTCCGTTAGCCGCACTGAACATTCCAACTCTCTTTTCCCACTTGAATCCCGAGGGGGAGGAGAGGAAACAAATTTGAACCACTCCCCCCCCTCCCAAAAAAAAGGAACAAATTATCCAGGTTAAAAAAAATAAGTTGATCGAGGTGGATGAGCCCATACTGTAAAAATAATAAATAAACAAAAAAAAAATTGTCACATCTCAACGCGCTTCTAATGTAATGTAGTTTGGGAGTGCGCGGAAACAAAACAGAAAGAATTTATAATGGAATCGGAAAAGCAGTTGTTTTAATTGCAGGCTGGAGTGCAGACTTTGTTTTTTCTGTAACTGGAAAGGACGGTACTCTATGTAATTCAAGTCAAAACCTCGACTTTACCAGCTCCCCTTTAGTAAAGTTAAAAGAAAAAGAGAAGAGATTGTATATTGGTAGATTTCCTTGTCTCTTCCCATCTCCTCAACAACAACAAGTTAGATTTATATAGTGCCCTCCACGCCGGACGGTGTCTCAGAGCGCTTAAAGAATTTAAGGAATTTAAATGTAAAGAATTTAAGATCCTACTCCACCCCTATCCACAAGCTTCTCACATCACCTGAATGCTCCCCATTTTCTTAAGATAATCTTAACATTGACTGAGAGATACATGCAATACTGCTGGTCTGTTTTGCATGCATATACAATACATTTCCTTTTTCAATAGGAGTGATGTTTAGAGCTTGAGAATATGTTTGCATGGTTAAAAAAATAAATGATGTCTGATTTGTTTAAACAAAAGTACATTCCAGATTAAATCTCTAGAAAGCTTTTAAGATATTTCTAACCTGGGTCTGCAGAATGTTTTGGTATATCTTAAGTATTTTTATTTTTGTGACTTTCTGATATACTTGTATCATACAATGATGTACGGAATAAAACTACGTGTGTCCCAGAAATCCAAGATCAGGTCCTATTCTCCGAGTGACACTTAATGATCTGGTAGTCAAACCTGGTAGTATTCCAAACTCTTGTTAGTGAACTCTGTGTTTAATAATAATGATTATAAGCTTTACTACAAGCGAGAGACCTGTGTTCAAATCCAGGCAGGTCAGGTCAGGGCGAAACCTCGGGTAAATTCCTTTACTCCACACACACACACACACCTAATAATAATCCCTCCCCCCAAAATAAATTAAATTGGTCATTTCAATCCACGGCTGTTTGTGTGTGTGTGTGTGGGGGGAACGCTGCTGTGCGTGATTGGCTGCCCCATTTCGCCCACAAATATATATACAGTCAATTTCACTTTACAGTATATATTCTGTGAAGCGCTTTGAGACAGTCTAGAAGATGTGAAAAGCCACAAAATCATAATGATAACACGAGAGCGAGAGAATTTGTGCCAGCGATTAGAGAAACGCATTTGGGTAACATTTCCACATCAGTAAATGCTAATATAATAAATGGGAGTGAGGATTATTATAGCGTGATTTTTATTTTAGAAAAAGTGAGATTATGGCACAGTTTGAATAATCCTGCCGCAAAACGTGTAACGCATTGGGGGAGGTTTCAATTGGTAAAACTCATACTACTCATACTACTCGCAAATGTTGTGGATCCTCGTCTTCACTTTCATGGCCTTGCACCCTTCCTACCTCCCAGACCTACTGTCTCCCTATCAAACTGAGCTCCATGTCCCCCACCCAACCCATCCTACCATCGGTGGCTGGCCTTTCAGTCTCTCTCTCTCTCTCTCTCTCTGCCCTCCAAACTCTGGAACTCCATCCCACAGTCCCTTCTCCTTGCTCCCTCCCTTGCCTCCTTTAGGGCCGGTCTCAAGACCCTCCTCTTCGATCGTGCCTTCTTCCTCTTCTCCTGCCCTCGCAACGCCTGGCCTCCCAACTCCTGGCCTCCCAACTCCTGCCCTCCCAACTCCTGGCCTCCCAACTCCTACCCTCCCAACTCCTGCCCTCCCAACTCAACAACACAAGTGGTAATTAAGTACGGTATGTTGCATATTAGATTTAACAACATAAGTGGCAGTTAAGAATGAGACAAGTAGATAAGGATTCTGGGGAAGAATGACTTGAGAGAGTTGGAGAGAGAGGACATTGGTAAGAAGCTTGCAACGATTGTAAAGTTGCATTAAAGATTGGATCGGATCAACATTGCGTTTTGTGGATTAAAGAACATTTACACTCCCTCCACCTCCCAGCTCTCTCCCTCCCCTCCCAGCTCTCTCCCACTCCCCCTCCCAACTCTCCCCTCCCCTCCCAGTTCTCTATCAAGATATCTTTAAATTGGATCTGAATGTGTCTGATCCACTGCTGGGCTCAGATTAATATTTTGATTTCTGATCAGTAATTAAGTCCAGTATTTTAATGTGTTCATTACAAATTAACATTTCTGATATGGGCAGAACTACACTACACAATGAAGTTCCATTAAAGGGATACGACCGTACAGTATTTCCAAGATGCCTTTAGCAAATCTAATTTGTTCTACCCTGTAAAGCAAGCAGTCCAGGATTTGACAATCAGATTCACGAACTTGATGTCACTTTTAAGACAAGAGTTAAACAATAATAATAATAATAATAAGCCTCGCATTTGATATCGCGGCTTATCACGTCTTCCAGACTGTGCCTCAAAGCGCTTCATGGAATATACTAAAGTGAATTGACTGTAAGTATATATATTTGTGGGGGAAACGCGAAAGCCGATCGCCCACAGTCCCCCGCACAAACAGTCGTGGATTGAAATGACCAATTTTTATTATTGTGGGTTTTTTTTTTTTAGGCATTATTATTAGGCGAGTGTGTGTGGGTGTGGGTGTGGGCGTGCGTGCGTGTGTGGAGTAAGGAAACTTGTCCAAAGTTTCGCCCTGAACCTGTCGGGAATTGAGCCCAGGTCTCTCGCTTTGCGAGGCGAGTGCTCTAACCACACAAAAAAAAACTTCACTAACAAAAAGCCTCAAACCGAAACACTTTTAAAAAAAAATGTTTTTTTAAAAAATGGTTAACTTTGAAAGAATTGTCATTATATCTTCGTACCTTTTAGAACTCTTCCATGTTATTTCTGGAGTGAAGAGGGGGGTGGTTTTCCTCTCTTTAAACAATGAATCTGGATGACACGATTCAGGTGAAAATAGCTTCCAGAAGATGTGTATATGAATGCCATTGACAGATGTTAATTCCAACACTGTCAAAGCTAGTAGTTGTCACTTGGACTCACTGTTTAAACAATTTTAGTTAATACCGGTACCAGAACTGTGCAGAAAGGAATTAACTCGACATTCATGTAATTCTTTGTAATGCAATGGGATTTGTTTATGTAAGAGTGCGTCTTGTTGTTTATAATACGTCATTGGCGACTTATTTGATACGGAAAGAGAGAGAGAAGAAAAAAACTTATTTATACATCTAACTATTGAGTAAAGGGAACCTGGTCTTGTTTGATATTCTCATTTTAAAGGCAAATCACTTTTAACTTGTGTGATTAATGAAATAAAATCCGTTTTATTTTCATCTGGAGTAGACAGATACGCGATGATTTGTTTTTTGAAATGGGAACTTTTCCCCCTGTATATATATCTGGATTTATTTATCTCTGAAACATTGACTGTAATATTATTTTAACCCCTCCCATCCCCCCCCCCAAAAAAATTAATATTTATGATAATGGCACGGTTATAAAATTCAGGTGTTTTCCTGATTTCTTTGTCTAGTTGTTGGTATTATTCCTTTGGTTTCAAATAAAACAGACTACTGTGCACACATTTTATTTTTGTAATTGTGCATGTGGCATCAGCTTTGAGATGAGGAACCATATTTCACAGTGTGAAACGACAGCTTTTAATATTTTTCCCTGCACCAAACTGTCTCTTGCTAAAAAACAACAACAAAATCTACCTATTTGTGCCTTCTGTGATATCTCTCCAACCTTCGCTATCCTCTCCCCTCCCCTCACCTCCCCTGCTCCCACACCAACCCTCGGGGAGCTCATCGAGATGATTCAGTTTGCGAAAATAACTAAAACAAATGAAAAGTTGTCGTCTTCGGATTAAAGCTTTTTTTTGGGTGGGGAGTGGGGAGGTGGGGTGGGGGGGGGGCCCGTTTCGAGAACGAGAACCAGCAAACACAAGTGTACGCACACAAGTGTGAGCAGAGACCGTTTTGATGATTGGAGGCAGATCATGAAATATGTCATCAATATACAGTAACATGGCTTCTGAATGGACAACATCAATCCTGAACTTCTACTTCAACATCAAAACTGTCATCCGTTTTAATGGTGGATTCCTGAAATTATTCTCTCACCTGTGACCTCACCTTTGAGATCCACACGTAAATCGATGCTCATTAAACATATGTATTTACATTTAATCTAGAGCTCCTACAGTTCAGTGGGTTAGAGCACTCGTCTTACAAGCCTGAGACCTGTGTTTCGAATCCAGGCAGGTCAGGGCGAAACCTTGGGCAAGTTTCCTTACTCCACACACACACACACACACATACACACGCACACACAAACACATGCACACACACCTAATAATAATACCTCTAAAAAAACACACAATAATAACAAATATTGGTCATTTCAACCCCCACGACTGTTTGTGGGGGACGCTGTTGTGCGCAATTGGCTGCCGTGTTTCGCCCACAAATATATATATATATATACAGTCAATTCACTTTACAGTATATTCTGTGAAGCGCTTCGAGACGTCGATAAGAATGTGAAAAGCCGCCGTATCAAAACGCCAGGATTATTATTATTTGTTAGTTAATGAAACGGGCATTTTTTTATTTAACGCCAAAATTAACAAACCGATACAAGCGATATTAGTACTGTACCTCGCACATGTTTCTGATGTGGGAAACGTCACATTAAAGAGGGTTGTCTTTAGCGAGGACTGTCACATAGCAATGGCGTTCGATTCAAGACTTATCCATGTCCATGCTCATGTATTACGACCGAATCTATCACTTCAGAGGCAGAGAACACAGGTCCTCGACGTTGCAATATAAACCTATTGACTTTAGGCCACTAATCTATCACAAAGTATAATTGAATGAACGCACGCGCGAGTGCGTGTGTGTTTGCTCTCTGTTAAGTCACATGAATGATGGGGGTTGATAATGGAGTTGAAACGAAACAGTTATCCCCATAATAATACAGGTCAATTTGCAAAAGGTTCCTGCATCATAAGCTCAGGCCACATTGGTGCGTTCAGATGTCAAGGACATGATTAGCAGCGCGAGTGGGGGAGAGAGGAAAATGCCTTCACCACTGACGTTTCCAGTCTTGACCACTGACTTTGTGTCTCTTTACGGTTCCAATTCTGGTCTGAGGATCACACTCCAGTTCACTGCTTGTGTGGGGGGTGGGGGGGTGGGGAGGGGGCAGTGTGTGTGTGTGTGTGTATGTGTGTGTGTGTGTGTGTGTGTATGTGTGTGTGTGCTGCGTCTACACAAGACATTATTACCAAGTTTCCTCTCTGCCTGTGAAAACTGGCGGAAGCAATATTTTAATCCACAAAATACGCAGTCATTCTACTTGACCAGTCGATCCAATGAAGTACTCTTTGAGACGTCCACCAGATGTGAAAGGCTCTATGTGAAAGTAGCCATTACTATATTACAGCTCTCTTAATCTATCTAGTTCACACATGAACAGACTGCAGTTGTATCTTGAACCGTAAGAAATTCATCTAAATTTTTTTTAAATAAAATATAAATAGCGCAACAGATCGTTGGTCTGGGCCAAGGAACTGGTGGGTGGGTGGGTGGCTGGGCGAGGTGGAGAACATCTGCCTAGATCTGCCTACATCTGGTAGGGAAAACCAGAGAACCAGTGAAGGGTTTGAGATATATATATATATATATAGAGAGAGAGAGAGAGAGTTCACATGAGCTGGTAAACTGATTTGTTGGTTCAGCAATTCATCGAAGCTTGGAATCTTGGAATCTCTCTCTTGCTCGCGTCGTGAGTGATTATTTTCTAAGCTTTGGATCGAATGTGTATAACGCGCGCCATTGGCTGCCATGTCTCGCCCACAAAATACACAGTCCATATACACTTTTACCCCTGACCGGGCGCTATATCAAGTTGCAAGGATTATGTATTATTATTATTATTATTATTATTTTTGTAACAGATTTGTGAGATAGGAGACGTTCACCTCCCTGTACGTCGGGAGAACAGAATTACACAGTGTCTTACGCAATTGGTTGGTATATTTGCGACTCTCCCTCTCTGTCTTTCTCTCTTTCTCTCTCTCCCTCCCTCCCTCCCTCCCTCAGTCTCTCTCTCTCTCTCCTCTCTCTCTGCTGTTTCTATGGATACCTGGAGCCCACATATCACGCGTGTTGGTCTGTGCAAGCGAAAGATGTGAACTGACTACTTAAAAGGAAAAATCAAAGCTTGGGAAGGAGAGAAGCAGCCCATTGCACTGACGTTGGAGCCAGCAACTATGCCTTTTTTACACTAAGTCAAAATATAAAATTGAAATGCCTTCGCTGTGTTCTTTGTACCTGCGGCTGATGGAATTCAACCCTGATTTAACCAAATACAATTCAGCTGTGAATTCACATTTTAACTCTTATTTTATGTTTTTTTTTTTTGGGAGGGGATCGTTTTACGCCGTTCACCGACTCAGTCCATCTTGTTTGTAGCGACTGAAAGGAAGACAAAATGACGAAGTGTGTGTCTGTTTGTGTGTGTGTGTGTGTGAGAGAGAGAGAGAGAGAGAGAGAGAGAGAGAGAGAGAGCAAAGGACAAATTAGAGGTCAGGCGGAGGGGACTTGGTATTTTTTAGGGGACTACGGATTTCTGATTAAAAACGCATTTAAAAAAATATTAAGCGTCAGTCATCCAATCTGTATCTCTGTGTGTCAAACCAACGACCTACTCACTCACTCACTCACTCACTCACTCACTCACTCACTCACTCACTCACTCACTCACTCACTCACTCACTCACTCACTCACTCACTCACTCACTCACTCACTCACTCACTCACTCACTCACTCACTCACTCACTCACTCACTCACTCACTCACTCACTCACTCACTCACTCACTCACTCACTCACTCACTCACTCACTCACTCACTCACTCACTCGTTCGATTAGCTGGGTGGTGGGGGGAATGGGGGGGGGGGGGTAGAGACTCAGTTTAACATCTCCAAACAAACGTGGAGTAAGATGTACTAAGAGATGAAATGAGATGAAAGTAGCAGAAGGGAGATGAGGAGCGAGCTGCGAGGATGTGAGTGCGCAGCCTGACAGAACGTGTGCGGTGGTGGAAGCAGATTCGATTGTAACTTTCAAACAGGGATTGGAACTGGGGACACTTCAAAAGAAAGGATCTTCAAGGCTGCGGGGATAGAGCGAGGGGCGGGGGGAGAGATTGGGACTAATTGGGAAGGAGGCTCTTTCAAAGCACAGGCTAGATGTCCACAGAACCACAGAGTCCCACAGCATAGCACAGAAGGATGCCTGATGTGTGTGTGTGTGTGTGTGTGGGTGTGTGTTTGTGTGTGTGTGGAGTAAGGAAACGTACCTGAGGTTTGACCCTGACCTGCCGGGAATCGCACCCAAGTCTCTCGCTCTAACCACCGAGCTACAGGAGCTCCACACTTCACAGTGAAGGCCTGTGAAGCACTTTGAGACGTCCTCCTGGCATAAAAGGATTGTTATTATTATTATTATTATTATTATTACTACTCCTCATCAGCTGACGAAATAAATCTATATTTGCTCAGCTAATGGCATCTAATTCACAGCGTTTCTTGATGAGATTTATTAATATGGAACCCCATTAGAATTCCCAGGATATCTACAGGAACATCAGTCTGTTAGCATTTGTGTGACTCATTCCTCACTAAGGAAATGCGTTCACCCCGCAAATTAATCTCATCCTTTAATTTATCGGTCCGTCCGATAAACGCCGACAACAGAAATCCTCACTCTACCAACACATGTTGACAGAGAGAGCGAGAGAGAGAGAGAGAGAGAAAGAAAAATCTAATCGTTACCTTAAAACCTCGATAGACTGGTCAAAATGGAAGACTTTTTTTGTTTTTTTGTTAATAAGACCTGTGGCACTCTGTACTGTGGTGAGAGCCAACTTTCTGACTCAGGTATCTAGGAATGCACAAGAATGTGTGAATGTTGGAGGTGTAAGATTGTAAGTCTCTCTCTCTCTCTCTCTCTCTGTGAACTAATTGACTTGGTGAGCTGTTTGAGAGAGAGCGAGAGAGAATACATTATTGTAAAAGAAAAGGCTAGCGAAAGCTAGCGTTTTTGTAAAGCGAAAGCTTTTAAGAGAATGAGGACGAGAATGAGTGCGGTTGGTCGGAATGGAGTCTTGAAGCTCAGTGGTTGGAGCTCTCACTCGCAAGTCAGTTCAGTTCCAGTCAGGTATTTACCTCGCTCCAAAATGTATATATATTTTTTAACAACGTCTTGTGACGAGCCGAGAGACTGGGCGCTAAAAGGCAGCGTGTGGACCTAACCTACCTGACTGTACTCTCCATTAACACACAAATTAAATATAATTGATGGGATGTACTGCAACAGGAATGGCCCTATTGTGGAGCAAAAAAAAAGAAATCCCAGTTTCACCCAGAGTTTTGCCCTGAGGTGTGATGAGCAGATATGATAATCTAAGTAAAAAATAATGTCATTAAGAGGTTCGGCCAAGTCTTGAAAGATTTATTGTCTTGTCTCCTGAAACCTAAATATCTAATTAATGCCATAATAATTATCCCTAATCACTCACAACCCATTATGCCATGTACAGTGTACATGTGTGTGTTTGTTAATATGGCAGCTAACAGGTGAATACAGTTCTCGATTGCCCATTGAAGGTTGGCTGTGCATGATCTGTATAACACATTTGGTGACCGTACTTTCAGCTTCTACACTCTTAATCTCCCTCCCTCCCTCCCTCCCTCCCTCCCTCCCTCCCTCCCTCCCTCCCTCCCTCCCTCCCTCCCTCCCTCCCTCCCTCCCTCCCTCCCTCCCTCCCTCCCTCCCTCCCTCCCTCCCTCCCTCCCTCCCTCCCTCCCACCCCCACCCCCAAGCCCTCGCCCCCAACTCCC
Source organism: Hydrolagus colliei (assembly GCA_035084275.1). Taxonomy (NCBI): domain Eukaryota; kingdom Metazoa; phylum Chordata; class Chondrichthyes; order Chimaeriformes; family Chimaeridae; genus Hydrolagus; species Hydrolagus colliei. The sequence continues at coordinate 27,394 of JAYJKW010000349.1, forward strand.
TGACCTCGCCCCCCCCTTTACGTTTAACCGTTAAGCCTTTAGCCATTCCCTCTCCCCTCCTGAGGACTCAAGAGCGCAAAATAAATCCTAGCGTATTATTATTGCGCATAGCGTTGCTACATTTAATTTTAACAGCTAAGCCTGAGCTGCTGTTGCTATATGGAAATCTATTATTTCTCTTTCAGTGGGTGTCTCGGGTTGACAGCGAAATCCAAGACACATTCTGTTCAACCCTGATGAGCAATGATGTATTCACGGAGAGCTTAAATCTGTGACATAATCACGGCAAATTTACCCGAATTTAATCTGCGCTCGATTACCGAGCAGTAACGCAGTTGTTTGAATGTTATTTTAATTTAATCCAAAGGAACAGTACTGTGCCTCAGGCAGTGTTTTGTTGGCAGTAAAATCCGTTGTAAAGCAACCCTCCCGCTAACAAACTACCACATTAAAACAAAAAGGGGGCTGCGGTGATTAGGAGAAAGTGTTTTTGCTAATCTTTTGTTCGTCTCTCTTTTCCTCACGCAATACAGTTATATAAAACCTTACCACAATATATACGTGATCGTTTCACCTAGATTTGTGGCTACCAGGAAATGATACGTTGACAGTATGTCACATTGCACAATGCCATCAAATAAATATCCTTTTTTCAAAAACTAAAAGTATATATATATATATATATATCTCATTCAAAACAGCTACAAAAGCGCGGATTATAAAACTTCTTCCACCAGAAGTTTATCGAACTGAGTGGGTCTTATTGTGTCACAGGTAACAATTCTTTCTCTCTCTCTCTCTCGTTTCTGAAAAGATAAGCTGGGTTCTCGGTTACGCAATTGTAGAGTTACAGCGTTGAGTTAAAGCTCTTTGTTTAAGACTCCTGGGATGTGCTTTTCACACACACTTAAGGTGTAGAGGGCATGGGCGATGGGGCGGGTGGGGTTAAATATACATGATCTTAATAAAGGGGAATAATCAGGATTATACTGTGACTCTTAAAACCGGAACCAATAAAACCCCCAATGCGTTTATGTGCTTGTAAAGTCTGATGGTTATATAACGAGACAACGACGCCCTTGAGGGAGGGGACATAAAGATGACAGCAAACAGTGACAGTGACTGTGATTGATTTTGTCCAACAGGATAATATTAATAATAATACTAATCCCTGTAATTGATGCGTGCCTTATCACATCTTCCAGACCTCTTAAAAACGCTTCACAGGATGCACTGTAAAGTGAATTCACTGTACATTGCGTGTGTGTGCGTGTATATATATATATATGTGTAATATATATATACCAAATGAAAGACTATTTGAGAATCTGACAAATTTGGAATGAGCTAAAAAGCCGAATGTTTTAATAGCAATCCTCGCACTTGACACAGCGCCTGATCGCGCCTTTATTTATTTTCTTTTGCAATACAAACACACGTGTGATATATATTTGCGATGATATCTTTGCAGTGAAGTGAAAACTGGAGCCCAGGTAGTACGGTACGTGTATCTCCTCCACATCGATGCTCTGAGCCATCCATTGCAAGGTGACACACACAGCCGTGAGTTTGGCAGACACATAATCCACATGGCACCCACCCATACAATGCTTTTCTCCCCCCCCCCCCCCCCCCCCCCCCCCCCCCCCCACCCACACCCCCCCCACCCACACCCCACCCAAAACATTGCTTCCAAATGAAAAGTCTGTTACATCTCAGTGTTGCTGTCACTTTCGTTGCTTATCTCATTTACTCCCCGGGCCTCGGCTTTCAACTCCATCTCGCCAGTTGTCGAGTCGACAAGTTTCTACGGCCGTGATGGAGATTGGGTAACAATCCAGAGTGCCACCAGACCTTGAATAGTCAGACCCGTTTTGAACGTAACTCCCCTGCCTCTTCTCTCTTGATTTATCCCCATATTCCAGCAATAAAGCTGAGCTCTTGGATGGCGCCCACTTCAACATTCATTCCTCCCCTTTGACCAGTGACCAAATCCACAGCTCTGTCCTCCTCCGTGATGCGTAAATTCTCTACGAGCTGTTATTGAAACTCCCATCTTCTGTAAAGAACCCCCCCAAAAAAATACACACACCATCACTTACTTAACTTTCTCCCAACCCACCACAGCTTAATGTTTTATTCACTCTCCAAATGGTATAAAAAAAAAACCAGATCTTTGCTCGGGAGTTAAACTCGTGTGATGTTTGCCACACGCGGCAGATCTGAGTGTGAGAGAATCGAAACTTACAATAAGTGTGAAAAATCTGGTTGCTTAATTGGATGGCGTACACAGTCATCTCATACCCAAGAGATCTCTGGATATACTTTACAGTCCTAGTCGGTTCTCCGTTACTCAGGTTATCTGACTATCTTTCCCACATTGTTTTTTTTCAGGGAGCAATAAAAATCCCATCAAAATAATAATATTAATAATAACAATAATAACTTGATCACTTCAACTCACGACTGTGTGTGTGTGTGTGTGGGGGGGTGGGGTGGGGGGAGCAACGCTGCTGTGCGTAATTGGCTGCCGCATTTCGCCCACAAATATATACAGTCAATTCACTTTACAGTATATTCCGTAAAGTTTGAGACACTAGAAGACATGGTAAGGCACTGTATCAAATGCCAGGATTATAATAATTTTTATTATAATAACAATAATCCTTGCGTTAGTTACAGCGGTTATTTTATTTAAAGTAACGCTATGTAAATTGGACACTTTGCTTCCCAGCGTCAGTTAATTTTTGTGCGTCCGTGACTTTTCTCAGTAATGAACACATAGCAATTCCAGAGCTAAGTGAGGAGAGAATATAGCTATATACATTATATATATATATATATATATACTGCATATTAATGGGGGTGATGGTGAATTATGCCTGCCTTGCGTTGCTAACGCACACACACGCACACGCACACGCACACACACACGCGCACACACACACACACACAGCTTGCTTGGACTCCGAGTATGAATAATGTTCATGGTAATACAGTAACTAGTTTCCTGGTACACAAATTAATAAATCGGTTGCGCACATGTTAGGACATGAGACTTCTCTCTCTCTCTCTCTCTCTCTCTCTCTCTCTGGAGATCTCCGCAGCTCTGGCTCTGACTGAATAAAAATCACATGGAATTTTGCAGTCAGTCCTGGCCGGGTAGGAATTAAATATAGTAGTTCACTCTTTTAATGAATTTTCACCTCGGTCGCACGGCTGATTAGAAGAACCTGAAATAGAATATTTACAAAGAAAGCCGGGCGTTACAGATCTTCCCCGGTTGAAGCCCGTCGGGAATTATTTAGACGTGAAAAAAAAAAGAGAAATAAAATTGGTCTGGGCAGAAAATTAAAAGGGAAGTTACTCCGTTCATTTTTAAATATCAGTGGATAATTAAATCCCAATCCCTTTGCCAAGTGCTTGTCAATGTGCCACTGTTGTGTAGAGCAATCAAGCTTGCGAAATAACATGAACTTGACCTGTTACCTTTGAGCTCCCTGCTATGTGACGTGCCACACACAGCGTCAGGGCTAACTAAGCAAGTTTCTTTCCTATTTTACAGACAGTACGAGTGAGTATTCCTTTGTGAAGAATCTCGGCTAAGATACTGTCTCTGGACCGGCCCGCACGATTGTGGATCTATCGCACGCCATCGATGAATGGCAAACGAACAGTAATCACCCCCATTTGGGGGTTGATTTTTGCGGTTTTTCGCACGGGAAAGACATCCCGAAGCGCCCAACAGGATTTTCAGTCGAGTGTAGTAAATGTCTATTTTGTAGGGGAGGCATGGCAGCCAATGTTCCAGGGACAGCAATGAAGTGAACGGCCAGGGCTCTGGGAGAAGCTCCTGTTGGGATATAAATGGGATATATAAAGCCTATCTCCTCCAGGTGTTTCACCCAAACTATGGTCAACTTCCCCTCGCCGTTCCTTCCCTCGCTCCTTGTGACACTCCCAAACAATATCCTTTGTAAGCGGAGCTCCTGTGGCTCAGTGGGTTAGAGCCACTCACTCGCCTTACAAGCGTGAGAGAGAGAGACCTGTGTTTCGAATCCAGGCAGGTCAGCTCAGGGCGAAACCTTGGGCAAGTTTCCTTACTCCACACACACACACACACACATACGCACAATACACACACACACCACACACACACACACATACGCACAATATACACACACACCACACACAAACGCGCGCCTAATAATAATCCCTCCAAACAAACAACACAATGTTTAAAAATTGGTAATTTCAACCCACGACTGTTTGTGTGTGTGTTGTGGGGGGGGGGGGGGAATGCTGCTGTGCGCAATTGGCTGCCGCGTTTCACCCACAAATATATATACACACACAGTCAATTCACTTTACAGTATATTCTGTGAAGCGCTTTGAGACACAGTCTAGAAGACGTGAAAAGCCGCGATATCAATATGCCAGGATTATATTGTAGGATTATTATTTCAGATTGTTATAAACGGCATTTTATAAACGAAAGCTGGATTTGTCGCTACTATTGCTCGTGGGCGAAACAATTATAATTTATTTGGAGTCTAAACCGCGGACTTTCACGTTTGATTTTGGGCGTTGAAGATGATCGCTAATGGTACATAACTAAACCATCTCCCAAAGTGTGGGGTTTCATATTCGATACCTCAGCAACTTAGGTAAAGGGTTTTTTGGTGGCTGGTATTACTGGAATAATCCTATGAGTGGTAGCCAATCGATACACTCTCACAAACGTTCACATCAGCTAAGAACCTCGTTAGCTCTCTGTTTTAAACAGGGGGGAATGGAGTAAGTAATTGAAGAGGAGCAATAATTTGGGGGAGGTGTGCGCGGAAAGAGCAGGAAACAGGGATTAGATCGGTTCGACTCTAATTTTGGAGCCTGGGAGGGGGCCACCGTAGATTCCTAATCAATGAATGGAATGGCTTTCCTTCTGCGCTGTCGATTCTACAATTCAATTGCGTCGAGGTCCGTGAATTTGGATTCTTACAGCAATCCAAAAATCAAACGCAGAGGGACATTCACACCGTAAGGGCAATGCTCGATTGGCTCTTGCCTTTAAAGGGTCTGGGTTTAGGGTTTGGCTCATCCGCGCCCTTATTAAACAGGACAGCGGATTCTCGATAATATTATGAAAATGAATCGTTTGATACGCTGGCCGTGTTATTAGCAAATAATTAACCGTCGTACGTCCACCAGCGTAAAAACATCAAACGATTCTAATCCGTGCGTTGGAATGGTGACTTCCTCGCCTTGCCATCCAGTGAGTGAGTGAGTGAGTGAGTGAGTGAGTGAGTGAGTGAGTGAGTGAGTGAGTGAGTGAGTGAGTGAGTGAGTGAGTGAGTGAGTGAGTGAGTGAGTGAGTGAGTGAGTGAGTGAGTGAGTGAGTGAGTGAGTGAGTGAGTGAGTGAGTTCACCATAGACCAAGTGAAGGAATTTGATGAACTTTAATGGCTTATTTTGGGGTCTGGGGGTGGGGTTGGGGGTGGGGTGGGGCAGAATCTGTTGTGATCTGTTTGCACTCAACCAATGGATCTGGGAGCCAGCGATGTGATATCAGCCTCTGCCTTGCGATGTACATTTCCACAATCCTACGATTACCTAAAGTCTCGTGGTTTCCTGTTTCATAGGAAGTAACAGATTGTTGGCGCTGACTTACACGGCTTAATTCGATGAAAGCAATCGGGTAGTGTGTGTGTGTGTAGATATATCTAGAATAATCAATATTTAAGAGGGAGCAATGGGCTGTAATCTTATTGTGTGTTCAGGTAGTTTCAATATAGAACAATGCAAACTGCAGTCAATTATAATGTAATCTGTGAGTGCGAATAGATTCTACAGGAATGTAACGCAAACCCGAGAGACTCTGCCAGGCTTGGATCTGTCTTCCCGGGGTTTCAAATGGTTTGAAACGTAGATTGGATGAAGTTTGTTCGGAGTTTAAAGCCAAGTTCCGTGAAATTGTAGAGCAAAAGTTTGATTTGGTATAGTCAAGATACAACAACAAAAACCACTGCCGCGTTTCGCCCACAAATATATACAGTCAATTCACTTTACAGTATATTCTGTGAAGCGCTTTGAGGCGTCTAGAAGACGTGGAAAGCCGCGATATCAAATGCAAAGATAATTATTCATTATTATCTATTTTAATTAGGAATCACAGTATATATTACTATATTATTATAATTGACGAAATAATAGTCAAATAGGTGCGAATAGGAAACGCATTCTAGTTTCAATACTTGACAACACTGACGAGAATAAGTGAAAAGGAATTCTGTACCATTAAATGAGGGTATACAGTACATTCCAATCAGATATCGCTCGACTGTAAATGAGATAATAATAATTCTTGCATTTCACGTCTTCGAGACTGTGTCTCAAAGCGCTTCACAGAATATACTATAAAGAGAATCGAGAATGTATATTTGTGGGCGAAACGCGTCGTTTAATAAATAAAACACTGACGATTTGTATCTATTTTTTATTCTCAAATCGTGCCCTTGATTGAGTCAACCCTAAACTCTCCCCCCGCCCCCCCCCCTTCCCCCTCCCCATCCCCCTCCCCCCCCTCCCCCCCTCCCTCCTCCTCCCCCCCCCTCCCCCCACTCCCCTCCCCCATAGTATAATGGCAAATCTCACCTTTGAGCCATTAAATATAGTAATTTACTACATTTGGGGGAACCATTTGGATGTGTAAACCTTTGGAATAACAATGGGAGAGTTGGTGACACTGGGGTATATTTTCTTTGTTCAGTATTTATTTTACAGTATAATACTCGCCTGTACGTTCAATTGCTCCAATTCTTGTTTCTGTCTATTTAATGATTTTTAGCTCATCTCCGAATAAGAGTTCCAGGCAGGAACACATTACTGGGTATAGAACTCAGCTCTGCCATTGTGCCAAGGTCACCAAAGAGAAAAAGGGTGTTTTACGTGATGAATTATTCTCTTAAAACGTTTAGAATTTTATACCGCCTTTCTTCACAGGGACGTCGCCACGATCGATCGGATCAAAAAGCCCCTATTCCATCTGATAATGTGCCTGTACCAATCAATCGACGAAACAAAAAAAACCGACATTATCTTTAAAAAATATATACCGGTATATATTTTTATTTCCTATTCGTTTGCCTTTCTTTGTTGCAACGTTCGGATTCAGTGGCCTGACTTTAACGGAGCCTTGTCAGTGGGCTGATCAGTTCCTGTATCCAGCTCGCATTATTGTGTTTATTCCACACTCGATCAATACCAAATGCAATTGTTTTCTGACACGTTGGGCTCTCTCTGCTTCTTGTTTTGACTTCCCATTCTCAATACTATAGTACCTTTCCCGGTTTTTTTCTGCTGAAATAGCAGTTTACCGTTCTCATTGGCAATCCTTATTCATGAAAGTGTTTGTCCTCTCTTTCGCGCACTCTCTCTCTCTCTCTCTCTCACACACTCGATCCTTTTAAATAAACAACAATTTATTACGTTATCGACTCCTCCACTAACCACCTTCCCGCTTTGGGATTCCCACGTTTTATTCTCAAATAATAATAATAAGAAGAAGAATAGTAATAACTTTAATAGGTATTATTGAGTACATTCCAGAAGCTGAGGTTGAGCAGGGGTTTTGAACGCTGCCTTGTGTGAAAGGCCGCTACAGAAATGCAAGTTGTTATCGTTGAAATGTTTTGGATGTTCCCTACGTGGCTGAAACTTCGGAGAAGAGTTGAATGTTCTGAAAATCCTTGTTTCCATTCGGCTGCCGCGTTTCTCCCACAAAAATCCAGCCACTTCACTTTACAGTATATTCTGTGAAGCGCTTTGGGATGTCCAGGAGGCGTGAAAAGCCGCGATATAAAACGCCGGGATTATTATTATGATTATTTATTATCTATCATTGTCATTATTATTATTATTATTATTATTAGCCAGCCAGCTAACATGTAGCGAGCCAGGTGAGTGCACGCAACAGAGGAGGCAGAAAGCGAAATAACTTCTACTGAATAACTTTGAGCGGACGGCGAGGAGAGGCAGCTGTCTCTCGCGCTATTTTTCCTTTGCTACGAATCGAAACGTCGTGTTTCAATCGAACGTTTCTTTCCCCGCCGATGGGAATGTATTTTTTTTTACACACACTGTACATATACTGTATTGCCTCGGACACCATTTTCATGCCACATTCGGCGCACGCGGGAAACTTGGGATGTAATTGAAATCTAATGGCTGATAAAATTACCGACAGCTTGACCTCTGGATGACAACAGCCAGTGTAACATGTGCAATAAATAGAGGAATGTGATTCCCGGGCACAGCTTGACAAGTTAGACATGATTAATGTTGCTGAACGTTTACTGATTTATCTATCAAAGATTTATGATTTGATTAAAACATCCATTGTTTGCTCTACGTACACGTGTTTTTTTTAAAACCAAATCCCACTTCTTTAAGTTCTTTTAAGTTTATAATCCTCGAATTGTTGCCAGATGAAGACAATATAATTGGACAGTTTTATGTGCGTATAAACGTTGAATGTTCAATTCTGGCAGTGGAATAAATGATCTGTTTATAATTGGATCGCAGCGGATTCACATTCACTAGCGGGTTTGTCTTACACACTAGAACCAAACCCTTTTCGGGCTAGCTACTGTTGGAATGAATTTTTGGTATTCTGAATAATCGTTATAATGTATTCCACTGTACATGAATAATTCTTGACTCCCTGCGATGGACTGCGTTACGTTGTCAAGCATTTCTCTGCGAAATACACTGACTGTATTTGTCGGCGGATGATTCTCACACAGCAGTGTCCCACCAGCCATGAGGTCCACGTCCAATTGTATTGTTGGGATTGATTGTTGGGGTGGGGGGGTGGGGGGGTCAAGGAACGGAGGCCGCAACGGTGGAATTATGATGTTGATGGAAACTCGGAAGGTTTGAGTGAATCCCAAAGGAGAGATGGAAGTTCCTTGTGATGGCTGATGGCTGATGATGAAGTCACCTCTGACACAGACCAATATGAGTCTTGAATCTGATGTTTTTAGTTTCTACAGGAACTGCTTGGCGGGTGTTTGGAAGCAAATGCTTTGTACGATGGGTGGGACTGTGAGTCCGTGATGTCCACGTTCTCTATTGTTGCTGCTGTGTTGTTGTGAAGTCCGCTGGGTACAATACTTTATTTCTTTTCTCTCTCTCTCTCTCTCTCTCTCTCTCTCTCTCTCTCTCTCGTCTCCTTCAGCTCCGCTGGTCTTTCTCCAACACCCACAGTCGGTTTTCTATTCAGTTCGGCCAAACTGCCTGTCTGTCAGGTCATTCAGTTTCTCCCACCCTTTCCCTAACATGTCTCATTACTCGCCTGTCTGTCTGCCTGCCTGCCTGCCTGCCTGCCTGCCTGCCTACCTCCATGCCTCCCTACCGATTAGCTGTCTATCCCATTGTCTGTGTCTCCAGCCTCTGCTGGGCGCACGTCTGTGTATTTGTGTGTGTGTGTGTGTGTGTCTGTGTGTGTGCAGATTGTTGAAGTTCTCCATCTGTCGTTGTCTATTCCCCCAACCAGCTTGACCCAGCTAATTGCCTCCTCTTCACCTGATGATCTACAAAGGATCTCAAATAGTTCATTAAATGTCTTGTTGACGTTCTGTGTATTGCCCCATCACGTTGGAACCTGGTTGGACTCAATCCAGGTTGGTCTGCTGCCTACATCACGTCATCCCCCTCACCCATCACACCTCCCCTCTCATTGTTTATCCTCACCTTTCCTGCGAAGAGACCTCGAGCTCCGTGAATCTATTCCTGTTAAAATCTCCGTTAAACAGGAACTTCTTTGGTGAAGGCATCCAACTTTATCTCTAACTCCTGCCATTTTGCGCACTTGGATTTCATATTCATAAAACATTTGCACACATAATTAGATCATAGAAATAATTGCCAAGGTTGACTCAATGAGAGAAATAATTATGATTGTTGATCCAGATACGGGCAGGCAATTAATTGGATTTTTGACATGGGATTTATGTAAGTGTATATAAGCCTTACTCTTGTATTTATTATTTTTAAAAGGTTTTTTTGTAACAGAAGAACAGAAGCAACATAAATAATGATTGTGGCGATATGCTTGTCACATTTTTGTTGTGTTGTATTTTTTCCTGTCAGTGTTTTGGCAATCACTTCTGGATTTTGTCAAACCAATCACTACCGTAAGTTTAAACAAACTCGTGCTTATTATTTCCCTAAATTAACATGAGGGTTAGACTGCTTAAACGGTAGAAAACATTTTGCAACGATCACACATTGCAACAGATGTAGAAAAACTCCTACACAACCTGATGATTAGAACTTCAATAAATCTTCGTTAATAATCCGTCCATTGGAAACTTAGAATTGGTTTCTCTACAGAGAAAGTGTATCCTTCTTAAAGCATAAACAATAACAATAATAATAATTAACATTAACAGAGCGGAGTGTCCAGATATGTGTTCCAGGAGCTGAAAACCAATAATTCTCAAGGAAAAGATGAGCTAAACTCTGCGGATACTTAAGGAAGATGAGCGAGAAGATTGATGTAAGTAGTTACCGTCATTTTGAGGGAATCGATGGAAAAATGCTCCCATTACCAAGCCAGACTCAGGCATAGTGAATAGTTTGGACAACAACCTTAAGTTTCTAATTCTTAAATGCCAATGAGTTTGTGACAAGAATGAAAGCTTATAAAGACAGCACACACACACACACACACACACAGAGCATTTCAGGATCTATATACTGTACATACGGACACGTTTTGCTACTAGAAGTTTCTCTGCTTTTAAATATAGATATATATATATAGTTAAGAAGATTGCAATCTAATTAGTTCCAACACAGATATTTAATCAATATTTGGCACAAAGAAGAAGTGCATTTACTGGGAGTGGGTATTCATTACTTAAAACAAACTTGCACGTCACTGGCAAATTTTAATCTAAATACTGTATTAGGTAATCAGAGATATTAATTCTCTCGTTCATGATTGTTTGGGGCTGCGTTGTTAGAAGTGCTGTTCTTTGGATGAGATGTTAAAGCCAAAGTCCCATTTGCCTATTAAAGTGGACATGATCGATTCTCCTTGTTGTCCTGGCCGATGATTCACCAAATAAAATCAGTCCGTTCTCTCCACGGCTGTTTGTAAAATATACGCAGTCACTACATTTTACAGTAAATCCTGCATTAGCGCTTTGAAACAACGTGAAAGGTGCAGTGACCAAATGAATTGTGGAGCTCCTGTAACTCAGTGGTTAGAGTACTCGCCTTGCAAGCGTGACAGACCTGTGTTCGAATCCAGGCGGGTAAGGGCGAAACCTTGGGCAAGTTTCCTTACTCCACACACACCCACACCCACACACACCCACACACACCCACACCCACACCCACACCCACACCCACACACACCCACACCCACACACACACACACCCACACCCACACACACACACACACACGCCTAATAATAATCCCTCCAAAAAAAAACACAATAATAAAATTGGTCATTTTATTGAACTGCAAAGTGGAAACTTTCGTTGCTAGGTTGACTTAGGGGCTCAAAGCCCTGACATGGGAACGTGATTCTCAAAGGCAAAATGTTGTGGCCAGTTTGAGGCAGGCAAAGATCTGAACCTCAGAATAGCTCAAAAACATGTCATGAATCATTTTCGCTTTGAAATCCCATCTCTCTCTCTATTTTTACCGAACATTTTTAGATAGATACACCCAGCCAGTCAATGAGTGAGTGAGTGAGTGAGTGAGTGAGTGAGTGAGTGAGTGAGTGAGTGAGTGAGTGAGTGAGTGAGTGAGTGAGCGAGCGAGCGAGTGAAGGCAAGTAACGGGACCTTGTAAAAGACTTGGTGTCGTAGTGGTGAAAAGATTCTCAGCGTTTGACCCCGTGGAGTTTGATTCTTTCTTTCTTAATTACCTCATCGGATAGATGTTTCATTCCGACAGCTATCTGTCAGAGACACACAGGCTGCCAGAGACACTCACTTTAATTAGAAGACGGAGCTCGTGTTGTTTGGCAAGGGGTTTGGGCTCCAAACACTTCTTTTTTTTAAAAAAGAGACAAAATGCCAAGTCTTCTTGTTAACACAAGTGGATAATTGGAAGACCTATACATACATGTCGTTTATAAGTAAAGGAACGGTATCTGCGGGTTGGGAATGATAACATATGAATTATAGATTATCCAACGAGTCTATCGGACCACGACGCACACGCACACACACACACACACACACACACACACACAGACACACACACACACACACAGAGGGTCCAAACCAAGTTTCTCTCCCGAACTGGACCAGAAGAATGTAGGTTCACTCACTCCCGCTGATCTCGGCTGGATTTCCGACGGGATAAAAACATTTCCCTTCCTCGCTTTCCCGGCCTTAAAGGTTCTCATCACGTGCGAGCGAGCGAGTGAGCGAGTCATTGAGGTTTTTCTAAAGGCCTGGGAGCAGTTACAAGGAAAGATAAAACTTCACGTCATTCCACACACACACACACACACCACACACACACACACACACACACACACACACACACATGATTCTGATTCTAAACTTTGCTTCAGTTTAGCCCGCCTTTACCCATGTTTGATAATCACACTGTGTGTGTGTGTGTGTGGTGTGTGTGTGTGTGTGGTGTGTGTGTGTGTGTGTGACTGTTTGTGTGTGTGTGTGAGAGTGTGTGTGTGTGTGAGAGTGTGTGTGTGAGAGTGTGTGAGAGTGTGTGTGTGTGTGTGTGCAAAGGCTGGCTAGTGTGCAAAGTGTTCCCTTCTCCGACACTGACACCCCTCACCTCGAGGCAGAAGGAAATATAAATATAAAATGTGTTTTTGTGCAGCTGCTGGCTGTATCTCCACCGCCACTGTTTGTGGTGCACATTGTTTTAGTGCGTCCTTCGTTAATAAATCTCACAAACCAACCCACCCTCATTATAACTCACATTGTAGCCTGGAACCCAATAACCTCTTTATCATGGTCTTTTCATTTAACAACTTTATATATATATATCTATCTATATATATGATACCATAAGACCATCTGTGCAAACAGGGAGAGGAAACTAATGAAAAACTGCCCCCCTATTTCATTAAAAAGTGAACCGTTCATTAAACAAGGATGATTTTCCGACACAGATCCATGTGTGAATTATTCCCCTCTCTCCCCTCCCCTCCACCTAAGAGAAAATTGCTGAAGATTACACCTGAAGGTGGAATTCCCCAATGGGATTCAATGGGAAAGGAGAGCTTGTGTCAGTCCATCGGCCTTAAGGTAATGGATCCCGGGTCATTCATGATGGCCTTCTCTTTGGCTTAAGATTGATTCAAATTAATTTTAAAATATGTTTATAACTCTGCCTCCGAGCTCCGTTCTTTTGAAAGCTCTGGGAACACTTTGGTGGGAGAGAGAAGTGGTGGTGGGGGGGGGGGGGGGGGGGGGGGGTTATCTGAAAGAGATCTGTCGGGTCTTTTTCGTGTTAACCAAAGGTCAGTAGAATCTGCAGCCCAGCAGCAAAGTAACGCTCTACGAACTGCGTTGCCAGACAATTCTTTTGGGTTTTGGGGTAAATCGTGGCGAGGGAGGAATTTCGCCCGCAAATATATACAGAGTACATACAGTACAGTCCATTCACTTTACAGTTACAGAAAAAAAATTCTGTCAAGAGCTTTGAGACGTCGATAAGATGTGAAAAACGCTATATCAAATGCAAGGATTATTATTATTATTAATATTAATCTATGTGTTGTCCCCCAGAGCTGATGACATGTAAAGCTCTAGACTGATTGCTACCTTCAGGAAGGTCTAACTTTCCTCAGTCCCCCAGACCAGACCCACCCACATCTCCTCCATCCCACTGTGCGTCTGTGCTTTATAGGCGCTCTGTGTATGTCATTCTCTTGTTGTTGTTGTTGTGGTGGTGGTGTTGTTGTTGTTCTATCTTCCCTTCCCTTCCCTGCCCATGGAAGAATTCTCCCATCACAGACACCCCTGGTGGAAGGAAACTTGCCCAAGGTTTCGCCCTGATCTGACCTGACCTGCCTGGATTCGAAACACAGGTTCCCACGCTTGTAAGGTGAGTGAGTGGCTCTAACCCACCGAGCTACAGGCCTCTCCACGTATTCAAGGTTATTAACAAGAACAACATCATAAAGTTTTTTGTCACATCGGGAGGATGTCTCAAAGCGTTTCACACAGACCCAGGTTGGGGGTGAGGGAGAGAGGGAGGGGACTGAGAGCGAGGTCTGAAAGATGGATCTTAGGATGAGTTTTCAAGGTGGGGTGGGGAAGGGAGAAGGCGGAGGGTTCTGTGAGATCCAGTGAGATGGGGGAGGATTGGCTGCGATGGTGGAGGTGACTTGGGTGTGTGGAGGGGTGGGGGGGGGGGTTTAAACGCAAAGCCAATAACAGTAACAAGCCCTCCTAACAGTAACTTGCCAACCATCTGTTTTTCATTTGGAGGATTGACAGACAATAGGGTTGCGCATTCTCTCTCTCTCTCTTTAAAAAAAATTGTTTTTGCGGAGGGAGTTATTCCTGTTGCCTGCATGACTCAGGTGCAAAAGTGGCAATATTTGGGGGGTAAAAATGACCTAATTAAGTCATAGTAATTGACCGTCATTTTTATCACTCTGGTGGGAGTCGTGGCACAGAGAACAACTCTTCCCTCTCACCGCGTAAATGTGGAAAGTTAATGGACTGTCCACCCTCGTCTATTAATTCCTATTAAATTTAAATTTGGTTTCTATTGAGTCATTTCACGGGGAAAGTGAAGTTATCTATTTTTGGGTCTCTGAGATATTTGTTTGGTTGCGCTCGTTCGTGTTCTCGTTGTACACCACTTTGCTTCCAGTTCAATTTCTCCCTCTGATTACTGTCATTGGGGTGTGTGACGATGCAAAGCGTTTTCTGTACATGGTGTTTGATTTGCCAAATTGACAGAAAGGCACTGATATAATTAAAACAACAGAATATATATATATATATATATATATCTCCACCACTGTCCGCGAAGGCAAAAACGCAGTCCAGTTGTGTATTTCCGCGACTGTGTGTGTGTGAGGGGGGAGAGACGCTACTGTGCGTAATTTGGATGCCGCGTTTCGCCCACAAATATACAGTCAATTCTCCTACTCTCCTCCCCCCACCTACCCACACCACACGTCTCTGTTAACCTGGCAATAAGTAGGAACCTGGACCGTTATTCGCTTAACGCGTCGCTTTCCTGGGATAATAATTCCGTATACTGTACGGTGTTAAAAAAAAATTGGTCATTTCAATCCACGGCTGTGTGTGTGTGTGTGTGTAGGGTGGGGGGGGGGGGGGGGGGGGGAACGCTGCTGTGCGCAAATGGCTGCCGCGTTTTTCGCCCACAAACCGTACTGTATTCTGCGAAGCGATTTTGAAACATTCTGTTAACTTGGTAATCTTGTCAAACACAGGAATTATTTATTTAGATAGTCGGTGATTTACAGTAAAGTAGTTTGTTCTGATTATATAAATTCCTCCGACAGCTACCAATTACCCCAGTTCATTTGAAGGCAGCTGTTCACAAGACAATGAACCGAGATCACGGCTGTTAACATAGATTCGCCTGACTAGGGGTGGTTGGGGTGGGGGGGGGGGAGGGGGGTTGGGGTGGGAGGGGCTGGGGAAGAGAGACTCAATTCCTGCTGAATTTCCAAGTGGCTCTCTCTGACCGAGCGGTAATATATTTATGGATTAATATTAAAATTCCATTGCCATCTCCCAGCAGAGCTGAATAATGGAATTCCTCAGCGGTTGACATTAGGCTATTAGGAGAATTCTCAATCCTATTTCTGGCGGTTGTCCTCCCTCCCCGCAGAATAAAGATTTCCAGAACTTGGCACGTGCAGTAAATGGTCAACCTCACTCTGCGAGATTATAGGATTGAGAGAGAGCGTTTCTTCTATGTATCTGTGTCATGGATTGCGGAGAGCTCTCGTAGCTCAGTGGTTAGATCACTCGCCTTACAAGCCTGAGACACCTGGGTTCGATTCCCGGCAGGTCAGGGAGAAACCTCGGGCGAGTTTCCTTACTTTCCCCCAAACACACACACACACACACACACATACGCCTGATAATAATCCCACCCCCCCACCCGAAAAAACACAATAATAAATTGGTCATTTCAATCCACGACTGTTTGTAGATTAACATTAATCTAACCATTCGCCTTCCTGTGGGTAGAGCAGGTGAAGTTCAAGTTGTTGTTGTTGTTGTTGTTCTTTTGAAGCCTTTTAAGTATCTCTAACTGATCCACCACGAACTGTAAATCCTTATCGCAGTTTCCTTGAGCTTACCCTTTTGAAACCAACTGAATGACTTTGGTGTTAACCATTTTGATAGCAATCTGTGCGATGTGTCCCTGACTGAATGCGAACAGGATATTCTTCCAGTTAGAGCAAATCGTTCCAGGTGCTCTGTCCGGGATTCACCCAGGACAACAGTCTTCCTGACCTGCTGGAGGTTGTAGGGATTTTGTGGGATGATGACGTGAGCAAATTAATTGGCAGCTGCGTTTCGCCCACAAAATACACGCATCCTCACCTCTCCGTGGGTCTTGCTCCTTTCCTACCTCTCGCGCTTAAATAGCGCCCTCCACGCAAGGCAGCGTCTCAGAGCCTCTCAGTGTGTCCGCTCACTCCGCCCAGCGTCCCACCCTACCATCGCCTGTCGAACTTGCAGCCTCCTCTGCCCCCAGCCCACAGACTTGCCTTCGCCTCGTTCCCTCCCTCGCCTCCTTCAAGGCCCTACCTCAAGACCCTCCTCTTTGACCGCACCTCCTACTCCTACCCTCCCTTCCCTCCACCCTCCTCCCCTACCCTCCTTGCCCTCCACCCTCCTACCTCTATCCTCCCTGCCCTCCATCCCCTCCTGAACTCAACCCCAGCTCAGGTCCAAATCCCTGACTGTCCAGCCTCTTGGGATGTGACTCTCGACATGAAAGTTGCTGTGTAAATGTGTTCTGTTGTTGTTGTTGTTGTTGAATTGACATGACATAGTTATACACAAAATCAAATACAAGGATCCTTCTTGTCGTCACTAACAGACAATCCTGGACGTTGAAAGCGATGGTGGGTGATGTGGGGTGGGGTGGGTGGGGTGGGGTGGGTGGGGTGGGACGGGTGGGGTGGGTGGTCGGGTGGGGGAAATAGCTTTCATAGAGCAGCTTTTCCAAAACAGGACAAGTCAATGTGTTTTTTCGCTGGTTGTGTTGAGGCGAGATGAGCTGAAAGATATGTAAAGCGACAAGATAACATTAAACTCAGACACGGTCCTTTCAGTCACCTTGAGGAGGGTAAGTGGCATCCTGAACTTGCCGATCCAGCAGCATCTCAGCTATAATAATAGTGCACAAGTCCCCTCTTTTGTGTTATATAATGTGACATGCGCTGTGCAGCCTGAGCTAACTGTAACATGGGTAGATGTTGTCACACAAAGTGACCTTGGGGTTTCTCTGGGAGCATTGAAAAGGTCTGAAGAATTGCAAACGACACAACCGAGCAACGGTTGCCAATGGATACATGAGCGGCAATAGTGTCTGCCTGCCTGCCTGCCTGTCTGCCTGACTGGTTGGCTGGCTGGTTGGTTGGTTGGCTGGTTGGTTGGCTGGCTGGCTGGCTGGTTGGTTGGCTGGCTGGTTGGTTGGTTGGCTGGCTAGCTGGTTGGTTGGCTGGCTGGTTGGTTGGTTGGCTGGCTAGCTGGCTGTGTGTCTGGCTTGGGGGAGGTCTTAGCTCCGTCCAAACCGCTTGGGTTCGTGCAGAAAGGATTTTGCAGCCCTCCTCCGGCGTGTCAGGGCTGTAAGGAGATGTGACACCAGCGAAGGCCCGATTGGGTGGCCCCCAAGGCTGCGAAGCTTTGTGCAGCAAAATGTAAATTTATAAACCCATTTGCATAAACAGCTGCCGTTGCTGAGAGCTATAGTTGTGAGGTCAGATCAGAGCAAAGCCTTGAGAGATTCCACCCCCGCCCCATCATTATGACATTGAAACCGTGCGCAAGGGATCTTCTCACTGTGTCCACTACTGCAACTCTGGTCTCTAGGCCTCACGCCTCCCCTTGCCTCTCCGTCCTGTAGCTCAGTGGTTAGCGCACTCACTCACTCACTCGCTCGCTCGCTTTACAAGCGTGAGAAACCTGTGTTTCGAATCCAGGCAGGTCAGGGCGAAACCTTGGGCAAGTTTCCTTACTCCACACACACACACACACTCCTCATAATAATAAAATAATAAGAATTGGTCATTTCAATCCACGACTGTTTGTGTGTGTGTGTGGGGGGGGGGGGGGGGGGGGAGACACTGCTGTGCGCAATTGGCTGCTGCGTTTCGCCCACAAATATATAAATACAGTCACTTCACTTTACAGTATATTCTGTGAAGCACTTTGGGACATCGATAAGATGTGAAAAGCCGCGATATCGAATGCCAGGATTATTATTAATATTATTATTCCTTTCAACCATCGCGCTCTTGTCTGAAACTGAGAGTGGAATGTTCTCCCTCAATCCCTCTGTCTGTACCCCCCCAAACTCTCCACTTTCCCCCCTCCCCACCCACCCCCACCCCACACCCACCTCCCTCACAGCTCTCTCACTCTCGCTTGCTCTCACTCCCTCTCTCTTTCTCGCTTGCTCTCACTCTCTCTCTCTCTCTCTTTCTCGCTTGCTCTCTCTCGCTCTGTTTCTCTCATTGGGAACTATATATATATATTTTAGCACATCTCTCACCAGCGTTTAAATCACTCCTGGTAATATCCTATCGGGCTGAACACAAGCTGTTTAGCTGATAGGTTTTTTTTTAAGTAGTGCTAACAGCTAATTGCAGAAAACTGGAAACCGTTCAGGTTGTGGAACAAGAAAGATTTCAGTTGTTTTTTTTTGAGAAAATTATTATTTCACGAAGCTCATTTATTCAAAGAAAATAACTCTAAAATGTTTCTGCTGCTGCTGCTGCTGGTACTTTTGGTGCTGGTGATGGTAGTAGCGTGTGTAACATTATCTAAAAGGTTGTTGATCCTCTGTGATATATTAAAGGTTGTACTTTCTGCAGTCCTTGCCGGGCGTCAGATGCGTGTGTATCGCGTTGTAGAACTACACAAACACTAATCCTCGGATGGCGCTGGTTCAATGACGGATCGCGTTGGCCGACGGTGAGATTAAAACCGCGGATTTATAATTAAAATTAATATTAAAACCGGACATTTACCTGTCGAGGACCAAACGCGTACAGTCACAGGGGCGAACGCTGAAATCGTACGTTATTACGTCGGTAATTTATTCCCAAACCTGTCAGGCGTTTTGGCTACACAATGAACCTGCGTTTTCGCAAATTATATCCTTACAGCAGGGAGAATGTAATATTTGAAATGTTGTCGCGGGGAGTAGGGTAGGAAAGCGGGGGGAATTCTGTGTGACCTTTATCGCGCTGTCTTGAAGCTTCAAACTGTGGCGAACAAATCGCCCAAAGGGGTTGTGAGTGAAATGGAAATGTGGACAACAATGAACTATTGATGTAAAGTTACACGAGGGGATTGGAACAAAACTTCGGGCTGGCTTTGCCTACAGCTCTGGATGACACAGTGACGAATGTCAGTGGGGGTGGGGGGCAAATCTAGCCAGAGAAGATAGAGGACCTTGAATCTGGTCAACACATTCAGTGTAACAATGGGTTTTTTCCCAATACACTCACTACTTACAGAAAAAGCTGATACGCCAACAGAAGGCACAGTCAATCCACTTGACACTATATCCTTTGAAGCGCTTTGAGACGTCTCAAATATTGATTAACAAACATGTCGTGGTATAACAGTGGAAATCTGATCAATTTACTGTAAAATCTCACGCGTCTTATTGTGTACATTTTAGTGATTACGGAATAAACTACCGCCAAATTAAATCCCGGTGATTTTTAATTTTTAGAAAAAAATACATATTTAATTTGCTGGCGGAATTTAAAATTAAAATTAAAAGTAATACGCCAGAGAAAGGTGAGGATTTTCGCGGTAAATTGGCTGCGGAGTTTTTGCCTACAAATATTCCGACAGTGAATTACCCTTCACAGTAAATCCTGTCAGGCACTTTTGAAATGGTTCTCAATGATGTGATAAGGTGATGCATTGACGTTCCTTTTCACTAGGAAACGGATAAAAATGTTTCTCTTTCAAATTACCCAGAGTTTGCCTTCACAGACTCGATAGCTAATCAAACATAAATTCAATTACACCAGACAATGTACGGAAAATAAGTCTCCCTCCAATAACCCATAACCCCCTCCACCCCCCCTCCCACCCCCAAAAAATTTGGTCACTCAATTCCATGGCTGTTTGTGGGACAATTACTGTGCACAATTGGCTGCCGCGATTCGCCCACAAAATACAGTCAATTCGCTTTATAGTATATCCTGTGAAACGCTTTGAGACGTCTCAGCGATGTGAAAAGCCTCTCCCTTTTGCGCTGAGTTGAGGAAAAACTTCTTCACTCAGAGGGTTAGTGAATTGATGGCTGTTAGATGCTCAGTCAGTCCTTGAACATATTCAAGACTGAGATTGATAGATTTCTTGTGGATAAAGGGATTAAGGGGATATGGTGATAATA
>JAYJKW010000373.1:0-47714 GCA_035084275.1 Hydrolagus colliei
TGAACATAAAGTTCCGGGTCGAGGCGACTGGATTAAATGAGATCTGTGTGCCGGCCTTGATGCTCGTTTGACAAGGCATTTTTAATCATTGGTGAGCTCACTGGAAGGAAAACTGCACAGCCATGAAAGGGAAAGAGAGATAGAGAGAGCACGCGAAAGAGAGAAAGAAAGGACAACAAACGAGAAAAAGAGAGAGGGAGAGAGACAGAGAGGTAGACTACAAATCCAGCAAGCGGAAGCAACAGTGAGCTCTCGTTATGTAAAGCTCTCAAGCAGATATTAGGGAATTATTGACTTGATTGAAAGTTTTACAGCTCAGACTAGACAATAAATCAGTCCCCGTGGCCATCAATTTCCAGTTGGGGGGAGAGGGAGTTCCTGTGAACAGAAGGCGCTGGGCATTGGTTACAAACCATTTTATTTTGTAAATCTCTGGAGCTTACAGGCAGTGTAACACTGACTATCTTTCAGATGCCTTGTGGCAATTCATTAAAAAGAGACATCCACAAGGACTGGTACCTGCACTAAATCACGCATTGCGATGTCAGTGTTGAAAGCCAACTTTGGAGTACTGGTATGTAGGCTTCCTAACTAGTCACTGACAGGAACCAGCGTACCACTGCCACACACACACACACACTCACCCCTCCTCACACGCACACACCCCTCCCCATACGCACGCACCCCTCCCCACACAAACACCCCCCCACTCAGCTCCATCACAGCCTCCACAGTAACAACAACAACAACTTGTTTACTTCCTCAACTGTATCTCCGTCCAGCTGAACAGGTAGATAAGAGACACAGCACCCTGGAGACACAGTGTGTTAAGACATGTCCTCGCTGCCTCTAAATAACTCTGGTCCAGGACACACGTTTCCCTGAGACAGATGGGAATAGATTCTTCTACCCCCCCCCCCCACCTCCCCTCCCCACAGATACCATGCCGTGTCACTTAGCTCCAGCAGTGAGCCCTCAGCAGGTAAAAGGTCACCCGGTCTTAGTGCATTTCCATATTAAACCATACAGCCATCAGGCAGGCCTTGGCCTAAGCCAAAACACAGGGAACAGTGATGGCTGAGAAAGGGCAAGAGCCTCCATCGCCTATCACTCCCACATATGGTCAGTCTCAGGGTAGATGAGAGACAGATCATTGGCAGAGACTTAATGGTGGGGGTGAGAGTGTGTGGGGGGTGGAGGGGAGTGAGAGAGCGCCAGGAGAGAGAGTTAGGGAAATGACTGAGAGAGGGAGAGGGACGAAGAGAGGGAAAGGCATTGGCAAGAGAGAGAAAGAGTGCGAGAGCACATGCCCTGTGAAGGACTAACTTGGAGAGAATAATAATAATTCTTCCATTTGATATAGTGCATTTCGCATCTTCTAGCCGTCTCAAAGCGCTTCACAGAATATATGCTGTAAAGTGAATTGACTGTGTATTTGTGGGCGAAATGCAGCAGCCAATTGCGCACAGCAGCGTCTCACAATCAGTCATGGATTGAAATGACCAATTTTTGGGGGGAGGGAGGGAGGGATTATTATTAGGCGTGTGTGAGGGGTAAGGAAGCTTGCCCAAGGTTTTGCCCTGACCTGCCTGGAATTGAACCTAGGGTCTCTCTCTCTTGTAAGGTGAATGCTCAAACCACTGAGCTGCAGGTCTCTTTTGGCCTAGTTTGGCCAATAAGAACATACAGTACTCGAGGGGGCGTAACGAGACCGCGGCTACTTCCTGGCCTGGTGACTGTGGTAACGACAGACCACCCAGCACAGGCTACACTCGCCTACACCGGGAACATTCCTGGGCAGCAATCGGTCTGCGGGCTGAGTGTGCGTCTGGAGAAAAACCCTTCAAGCGAGACGTCAAAGCCAATTGACTGTTCGGATTGATGTAAAAGATCCTGTGGCACGTTTGGGGAGGACAAGGGAGTTTCTCTCTCTCTCTCTCTCCCTACATGTCCTGGCCAACAATCCCCCAGGTAAAGCTTTTAACCCATCTTTGCTTTCAAAGCTCGCAGTCAAGAAGGTTTGGAGCAGAAATTCCCCCGATTGTCGGGAGAGCCGAGGTATTATACAGGCATCGCGATCTCGTTGAACTTTACAAGAGGTGGGAACAGTCATTTCATTCATCTCCCCCGTGCCACAGACCCCGTGTGTGCAAGTCACTCCGCAGCCAATGTTTATACTATAATAGCATTTGGCCCCCTGAGCTGCCTCAGAGCACTTTACAGCAATTATTCCGGTGTAGTGACTGTCTTTTGCGGGCAACACACGACTAGTTGTGTCTATATCACGACGGGGGTACCTCCTAGGCGCTGACGACACTTTGATTCACCCTTTGTAGGCAATTGGCTGCCGTGTTTCGCCCGCAAACTATACAGCCAATTCACTTCATGGTTTATTCTTTGAAGAGCTTTGAGACATCTCAATAATAATAATGAAACATAATAAAAATAATCCTTATATTTGATAGAGCGCTTTTCACGTCTTTTACAAGTCTCAAAGTGCTTCGCAGAATATACTGTAAAGTGAATTGACTGTATATTTTTGGGCAAAACGCAATGACGCGATGAGACACTATATCAAAGGTGAGGATAACTATTATCATTAATATTATTATTATAAACCCCACCCAACTCAACCCTCCTAACAAGCCAGGAGCATTCTCTTCACCCAAGCAATTACTCCTCTTTAAAACCATGCAGAAATCCTTGGCAGACACACACCCAGACGTTTCAGAAAGCTTCTCTCATCAGTTAATAAACCAGAAAACTCTCGTTTGAGACTGAAATTAAGCACTGGGCAGCTGTACTCACCAGTAAAATACAACCAGAAGTATTTACACAGTAGTCAGCAAATACAGCAAATCCACATCCACACCCACAAACTCCCAGATGCATTAGAAAATAACCTTGTCATTCCACCCCCCCCCCCCCCCCACCCCCACCCACGATTCATGGAATGTTGCTGTGCGGCAAACGGCGGCTGCTTCAGTGAAAACACAGTCACTACGTTTTTACGCGAGATCCCGAAGCGCTTTGGGATCGTTGGCCGAACGGGGCGATGCTTTAGAGTTATGATGATTATTAGCAGTTGAAATATCCAAGCTGTCAAGAGCCACTGATTTATATGCACACACTCTGCTCCTTTCTGAAAACCCGTACTGCATACAAACAGCATTCGAGGCAAAACTGCTCAGGGGATTTACGTAAACACACATCCTGAAGACTGCGGAATTTATAGTTTGGAAACAGCAAACGAAGCCGCTGGGCAAAACAATACTCAGGCAGAGTCAGAGCTGAGGTTACAAAGCGTTTACTCACAGCGAGGCTTGTGCAAGATGACAAATAGCGCTGGCCGCACAAAGCTCTCGAGGAGGAATCAGTCGGAACGTGTAACACACAGACAGGAACACTGTGTTTGTTGTAAGAGATCACCCATCTTCACGCTGGCTGGATGTCTCAAAGTGCTTCGCAGAGAGGATGGGGAGCACAGAGCCACAACAATAACAGCGACAAATTGTCTATACATAGAGTTCAAGGGTTTGCACCCGAGCAGGGATGAGGGAAAGGAGAATCATAAGAATGATAATGCTTGCATTTATCATGTACTTATCATGTACTTTGAGGCATCTCAAAGCGCCTCACAGAGTGTACGGTAAAGTGAAGTGACTGTATATTTTCTGTGAGCGAAACGCGGCAGCTAATTGCGCACGGCAGCATCCGGTAAACAGAATGAACGAGTGCTGACCAAAAGACGCCACAAGATGGATTTTTAAAGGAGGTTTGAGAAAGAGGGAGAGAGAAGACATTGTAGGCAAAGGGTTTGGGGCTGGGGGTATGAGTGGGAGTTACAGACTGTGGCACTGGAAGTTACTGATCGACCTGTTGTCCTTCATTGGCAATTTCTGGGTTTTTGCTCAATCTCTGGGAACTGGCTTGCGTCTATTTGTGAAAACCCATCCATGCCAAGGTTATGCTGCTCAGCAGAGTAGACGCCCCGAGTTCACAGTCTAGGCCGGATTCAAATTCAGGTCACCGAGATCAAAGAACAGTTGTTGTGGCTTCAGTGTGTTATTTATAAGTACACCACAGTGATAGGCAGCTTCCTTCCCTTCCCACCACGTCACTCAGGGGTAGGGGTGTTGTGGGGTGGGGGGGGGTTTGCTCTGACACTGTGAGTCCCCCCTCTCCCCACACCAGCTCCACTATAACTAACGCAATCTATTCGGAAGTGATTTCGACCAACCAATCTTTGTGTTTGCTACACGGCACCTCATCAGCAACTGGGAAATGCCTCAAAAGCTCTTCGCACAATCAACCAGGTGCCCGTATGTAAACAATAGCGATCCGTGCATTAGATAAGAGAGCCGTATCACGCCTTCAAGACGTCTCAAAGGCCTCGACGTGAACCCGGGGTGACAAGCCATGAGCCAAAGCAGCCGAGAGAGGAGGCTTCAAAGGGCTGAATAGGCAGAGCAGCGAATGCAAAGAACTTAAGTCGTGTCAGAAACCCTTTGCTGTGGTTCGCACTCAAGTTACACACGCCCACCACCCCCACCACAGGCACGAACATGGCTATTGCTGTTGTTGCAACAACAACTTGCTTTTAAATAGCGCCTTTCACTCGGGGAGGTGTCCCGGATCACTCTCGCTGGGGGACACCATACACACTTCTACTGTACTTACATGTGTACGCACATTCACATGGAGTGAGATAATAATAATAACAATAATAATCCTCCTTGTATTTGACAAGGCGCTTTATCAAATCGTTGAGAGGGGTTCAAAGAGTGGTGGCGTTGGAGTGGGGGGATATATTAGCTGAAAGCTTGGCTGGCTACAGTCAGGGCTGAGTGAGGGACTGTGGGAAGCACAGAACGGCTGGGTGGGTGGGGGGGGGTGGGGAAGAGGAAGAGAGGAAAGGAAGAACGGAGGGAATGAGGGGGGTGGGGGAAGAAAGAAGGGAGGGACGGAAATGTGGGGACATGAAGGGATTCTTAGATGAGTGAGGGTGAGGACCTGGCGAGGCCAAGCCCGGCGAGGACAAGGGTGGCTGGGTTCCCCTGGTTTTTGCGGTGTGCGTGTATGTGTGTAAAAAAAAAATCCTCGAACTGGAAATCAAGGAAAGTTTTACCGCGGCGAAGGAAGGGTCTGGGAATGTCTGTTACACCCTCTTGACACAAGAGACCGATTCACTGCTGCGCCTAGCGGGGGAGAGCTGTGACAGCAGTACGTCAGATGTTTACCCGTTGGAAAAAAAAGAAAAAGAAAGCATTTCTGCAAAAGTATTTCCTCTGTAACTTCGCCCTGTTAAAAAAATAACAGCTTCTGCCTCCGGGCAGCCTCCGCTGGCACGAGGACAGGAGAGGAGAGAAGTGGGGGGAGGAACGGGAGCTGGAATGATTTGGGGGGAGGGAGGTTATTTTAAGAATAATTAGACCACACCACAAGTATTCACTAACCCGAGGCAACAAAAGGAATAGAAAAACATGTCACTCTCTCTCTATACCGGGTCCAGCGATGGAAAGCAAGCCTGCAGAGCAACTCACACTCATCGCTGAACATCTAACTGAGAATCAGGAGAAAACGCGATCAATAAACTGTGGATGGATAGATCCATACCACCCTCTTTTGCTCCCGTTCCCCTCCATTCCTTCCTTCCCTCCATTCCCCGCCCCCAATCCACACACACACACACACACACACACACACACGCACGCAAGCACACACACGTAAGCACACACACATAACAAACAAGAAATATCATGTTGCAAAAGTTATGCCTCATTTACTGAGGCACAAGTATGACTTATGCATTTCTGTATTTTACATGTTAACTCAGCGCCTATAAAGTTGCTTCTCTGGCTCAGGGTGCTTCATAGGGAATATCATTCTAATTACAATAATGATCCTTGCATTTGATAAAGTGCTTCATCATGTTGAGATGCCTCAAAGAGCTTCGTGGGAATTTCTTAAAGTGGAGTGACTGTGTATTTCTTGGGCGAAACGCGGTAGCCATTTGCGCATAGCAGGGTCCCACGTGCAGTTGTGGATCGAGTGACCAATTTTTTGGTGGGGAGTAGGATTATTGCCACGGAAAGCGATCCATCAATTGACTAACAACCGGGTTCCTACCTCCTGCTGTGTAAGCATATGTGATATATGTTTACATCCCGGCTCGACTATGCAAATTCCCTGCTTATCGGCCTTCCCAACCTCCCTCCGCAGGTTGCAGATGATCCAGAACTCTGTGGCCCGTGTCCTCTACCGTTCCAAACTCCGTGACCCCCATCTCCCCCATCCTCGCCCGACTCCATTAGCTCCCCGTCATCCAGAGGATCCCATTCAAGATCCTGGTCTTCACAATTAAAGCCCTTCACAACCTCGCCCCACCCTACATCCGTGACCTTCTAACCCCTTACCAACCTGCTCTGCTCGGCAGACTCTGGCCTGCTCCAAGTGCCCCGACCCACCCGCCCCACCATTGGCGGGCGAGCCTTCAGCCACTCTACACCCAACCTCTGGAACTCCATCCCGCAGTCCCTCCACCTCGCCCCCTCCCTGGCCTCCTTCAAGACCCGTCTCAAGACTCTCCTCTTCGATGGTCCCATCGGCAACTCCTGATTCCCCCCCTTTCCCTCCACCCACCCCATCCCCAGCTCGGGTCTGACACAATGTCTGTCCAGCACCTCGGGAAGTCCTCGTGACGTGAAAGGCGCAACGCAACAGTAACTTTATTGTTGTATATTGTTGTATATAGTTGTATGTAGAGAGTAGCTCTATGGAGACAGGAGCCAGAAGGCAATGGTGATGGTGGGGGGGGGATGGGGGGGAAGTTTTAGGCACAGCTGTGATGCTCAACTAAATTAGCTTGAAGGTAGAATCAGTGCACGATTTCTCTGATGGAATACATCTCTGTGTGTGTCCTCACCGGCAGACAGGCAGCTGCACCCTAACAACCTACAGTAACCTGGCTAAACACTCAGGTGCTGCAGGCTAAGTGAAATTAGGTCACAACAGGAGACCAGATAAAGAGCCATGTAAATATTTGATAGAGAGTAACAGCTAGCAGGGTGTGCAACCCGACCCCAGTTTAAACGATGAGACAGTGTGGTGGGGTGGGTGGCTGCCACTGAAATAATCTGGGCGTTTGATACAGCACCGATAACATCGAAATGTTCCAAGATATTTCACGGTAACTGCCGTCAAGTGTGGTGACTGTTTCGAGGTAAACCTGGCTGCTGTGTTGTTCGCAGTACGATCCCACAAAAGACCCACGAGGCTGACAACTGGACAATTCTAGCTGGAGGATTCTCGGACCGGACACCGGAAAGGGAGAACTATTCCCCTCTCGTGTGTGGGGGGGGGGGGGAACTTTAATGTCCGCCTGAACAAGCAGACTTTGGCTGAACATCTCGCCTGAAGTACGGCATCTCCCGACAATGTGTCGCTCCCCCGCTACTGCACTGATGGGGCAGCCTGGACTATGAGCTCAATGTCCTATGTGCCAGACTTGAACCCACAACTTTGTACCCAGCAAGTCGGTGCAATGCCACCCGAGTCAGTTCCCCCTCCACCCCCCCAACCACTACCCCCTCCTCCATGTGGGATCCTATTGGCTGCCATATCTGCATACGTGTACACAGTCACTACACGCCACAATAGGATCTCTGTTTAGCTCTTTGAGATGTCCGGACATGATTTGTATCGTTATATCAAAGGCGAGGGAGCCTGGAAGAAGTGACAGACATTTCCTCTCCTCCTCCCCCTGCGAGGAATCAAGTCACGAATACTACACCAACCCTGGCAAGGGCAGCACGATGTGTGTAAGCGTGACAGGAAAGGGAATGTTATCATGAGACGAAAGGGGAGACTAGGCTGCGCAGGGATTGACATCAGCACACAGGCTGTGTTTGAGAGGCAGCGTCACTGAGAACCCCTTCAAGGCTTATTAGCAACTGCAGTACAACCCGGCGAGATTTCGGCAGAAACAGGAAGAAATCGCAAGCAGAAACTGAAGTGAAAGCCAGCTAGGACATCCCTTTGTGTCTGCCTTTCTGTCATTCATTTCTCTTATTCTAACTGGAATAGTGATGGGATCGGTTCTTAAAGACGGGTGGTGGTGGTGGGGGGGTGGTGGGAAGACAATAGAATGACTGTAAATCTTAAATTGCATTGCCAAGGGGTGGACAACCAATTTATTTGGCAAAATTATTGAATGAAGCAACATCTCCACGATTGTAGCAAGCGACTACCAGGGTGGGAGAAGGCGAACAAGATGAACCTTAGTCTTTTTTTCCATCTGGTGAATTCCTGTGACAATAGGAGAAACTCCCTTCTCTTTTCCAATAGCATCTATAAAGCGTCCATCGGTTTGATGTCTGATCTGAAGGCCAGCGCCCTTGATGACACAGGCGTCCCTTGTTACCGTCAAGTTGTGTTGAGCCAGACCTCCCCCCCCCCCCCACCCCACCCCCACCCCCACTACACACACACCCAACCAATAACATTCCCCACGTTGCACAGGGAAATATGTCAGGGCGATTTCAATAACGATCGTCTGTTCACACGTCTCTGACACCCCTGTCAACTCCCTGCCTCCGGGTGACACTGATGCCCTGACTGATTGATGAATCACCCCCAGGTCCTCCGTACCCCCCCACCCCCAGCCACATGGCAGGCCTCCCGTATCGCCGCTGGATGACCGGCCTTCTATTTTCGGCTCTTCCGTCTCGGGTCACGTGGCCAAAACCCCACAGGCATCTGGAAGCCTCGACTCAAGCCAATGTGCTGAGGGGGAAGTTTCCCTGCGCGTCCCATCTGCTCACGCACAACACGTGAAGCGAGAGCTCCTCTGTGCAGCTTCAACCAGTGCCAGCAATCAGCAGCAGCTCAACTCCCATCTAACCCGCCCGGTGGAGGCAATGACTGCAATTGGCACTTGTGTAGCTGCCTCACACACACAGGGTAGCGACCTGGAGCGCTTGATAGTGGCACAATGGTGACTGGGGGGTGGGGGGGGGGGGGGGGGGGGGGGGGGCAAGGTGACCACGGGCACGGTCAAAGAGGAAGGTCTTCAGGCTGGTCGCAGCGTGCACATTATGGCTGCCGCAATCGACCCAAGCTGCTTCCCCAAAACGCCCCCGTCCTTGTCTCCATCCCTCCAGTACTCCTGATACTCCTTAAACCCCCCCACCCATTCCCTCCCCCCCCCCCCCACCACCCCTTCCCTCCCACCAACACCCCCGTCCACAGCTTGGGCCTGAAGCAGTAACTGTCCAGCCCCTTCGGATGACCTCCAGACGTGAAAGGTGCTATACAAATGTAATTTTGTTGTTGTTGTTGTTGTTGATCTGAAAGTGGGCTATGAAGGAGCAAGGAGGAGGGGATAGTGGAAGAGTGTTCTAGAGTTTGGGGGCGTAGCGGTTGAAAGCGCAGCCATTGACGGTGGGACGGAGGGCACGAGGGTCAAGCGGACGTTAAAGAGCTCGCGACACTTTTCTAAAAAGAAATGTCTCATCTGAGATGTCTCTCGTGGTATCCAAACCAAGAATCCTCCAGATAAACGGGCCATTCACTTCATGGGTGTCTGTAGGACATTCCCTGTGTGCAACTGGCTTCCGAATTTACCTGAACTCACAGTCACTACACTACAACGTTAATTGCTCGTGAAGTGCCTGGAGGCCCTAGGTGTTAAAACCAAGAGTTATTATTAGTTTTCTCGCATCTGCAAGAGTCAAAAGTGTTGGCACCTTCTTGGCAGAAAGAAGCTCACAGACAGCATTGCCTTGACCTGCCGAGGTCACAACCTAATGTTGCCGTCACAGAGTTGGACGGGTTCCCTCAGCTTAAGAATCTCAAAGAATGTTTTTCTCTTGAGCGAGCGAGGCAGGCTGCTGCTTTACGCTTGTGTCAAGAAGCCGTCATTAAAAGCGTGTGGCGGGGAAGCAGCCAGCTGCCGAGTGTGGTGACCGGGTCAACGCAAGGCTGCGACCGGGCGACGTGGAGAGACACACGAGCGTTCTGTGACTGGAGCTTGGTGTAAAGAAGACTGAGCAGAGAGAGAGAAAACGGCGGGCGAGGTGGCTGCTGGCGATGAAAGTGCCAGTCCTGTGTTTTGGCCGAGGCAACTCTCTTGTGGGAGTTGGAGAGACGTTGGGTCAGTGACCCAGGCTCCAGCTACCAGCGGGGCCTGCTTCTGCTCCTATGGCAACTGGGCCCAACCTCCAGGCTGCAATCAGCAGAAGTGATCTTGAAATCCCAAACTCCCCCCCCGCCCCCCAAGACTCCACTAATGACTCCAAAAATCAGCAATAATAATAATAATAATAATATTAATAATAATCCTTGCACTTGATATAAACTGGGGAGAGTGGGGGCAAGGTGGGGGGTGGGAGGGAATGCGTGCCTGACACTCAAATCTGGCTGCACTCACAGTTGCCATCCAGACACTGCAGAAGACAGGATGAAAGATGGAAAGCCATTTCACACTGTGCATCGAGCGCATTACTATGACTGGGCTGAGATAGACGATCAATAACGCCGCATGCCTGGGACTAAACACTAACTGATAAGCCGCAAGACTTTCTGGGTTGCCGTTGCTCAAAGCCCAACCTTTCACACACACACACACACACACCCTGCAGCACACACAATCAATGCTACAGTGTCACAGTGAGCAGAAGCCCAGGATTTAACACGAGATAGGAAGAGGTGTGCAGTTCATACGAGGAGAAAAAGGGAGAGCTCAATAGATCCTGAAGGATTTCTCTCTAGGCAGGTGTGAGTTGAGGGGAATGTTAGCTGAAGGAGAACCTTGCTTCTGTCGAGGTGGATGGGAGCACAGGTGTGTGTGGTGAAGAGAGAAGATGCCAGGGACAAAAATAGATTTTTCTTCTATTGATGTTGAAATACGCTCTCTCTTGAATCCTTTCAGCAAAAGCTTTCGCTTCTGAGCAATAAACCAAGAGGCAGCCTTACTCTGGGCCCTGGGCTGCAAAGGGTGTGTGTATACAACGATAACTAATCGCATTTATCTAGCAGCCTTGTGGAGTCCTGTAGCTCAGTGGTTAGAGACTTAAGGTTCGATTCCACTCGCGGTGAAACCTTGGACGAGTTTCCTTACTCCACACGCCTGATAACAATCCCTCGAAAAAAACTCAATAATAATTTGGTCATTGTAATCCATGACTGTTTGTGGTTACACCTCTGTGCGCAATCGGCTGCAGTGTTTCGCCCACAAATATACTTTACAGTATATTCTGTGAAGCGCTTTGAGACGTCTAGAAGACATGAAAAGCGCTATATTGAATGCAAGGATTATTATTATTATAATTTTCACACGGAGCATCGTGTGTCAAAGCATTTAACAGACGGAGCCTGAAGTATTGATGGGGAACAGGCAGAAAAGAGAACTCGAAGCCCGGCTCAGTGCTTTTAATTGCTGAGGATAAGGAATGAAATGGAATGAAAACACACAGATCCCTCTTTAATCACTCTTGACCTGTTTATTTCCTGCACATCGTCTCATCTCCCCACAGGTTTGAGTGTTAAACTCTCAGAATAAACATTTCAAAACAACCTCGGCTCTCGATTACTAACTGGGCAGTCCGGCCATTTACCGGCGAGCTGAGAGGGCAGGCAGTGGGATGAATAATAAATGACCTACGCGTCTCGCTCCGCAGCAGGGACGGGCACAGGAGGAACGGACAGGCGGACGAGCAGAGAGAAATCATTACTGGGCCCATGGGGAGAGGGCACCTGGTTTGTCAATAAGCCTTTGCATGCTTCAGGCTCAGCAGATCTTATTAGCAATGCTTTCCTGCCTCGCGCCATCATCTCCTTTGCCCATCCCGCCCCTTCCCACATCCTGCCAGAAGAGTAAAAGCAGACACTCGCAGCAATGTCCCACAGACAAGTTGTGGATTGAGTGACCAAAATTTATTTATATTTTAGAGGGACTATTATAGCTGGGAAGCGTTCCACCAATCCATTAAGTACTAAGCTGCTACTTACCGCTAGATAAACAGAGGGGGGAATGTAGAGGAAGGAAACTTGCCTAATGTTTCGCCTTCGCCCCCCCCCACCCCCCCCATTCCTGCGGGAATCAAACCCAGGTCCCTCGCTCGCAAGGCGAGCGCTCTAACCGGTACGCTACAGGACTAAAATTCCGCTATAGGATTCTACGCCAGAGGCGCAGATCGGAGTGGCGCGGTAATGGTTTTGCAGCGTTGAGACTGGCCTCTGCTCAGCCTTGTGGAACACGCTGCGGGGAGATTCGTTCGCAGGAGATGCTGGTGGAGTGAACGCACTGAGAGAAAGTGCAGCTTCAGGGCGAAGGGTCAGGCTGGAGAATTCACATCAAATTGACGACGACTTTGGAAGGTTTAAAAGAAAGAGACAAAATTTATAGCAGGAGATCAGGTTCAGCCAGAAGATTGCCATTTAATATAGAAGAGCGTCAGTGCATGTCGGGGGGCGGATATTGCTTTCTGCATCTCCACCGTTCACTCACGCTGCAGGTCACATTCTCTGCACGCAAGGCTGTTCATCACTAACTGAAAGCTCATACACAGCACAGCGAGCAAACTGATTTTATGAATCCTCGCCACACCAAGTTCTGGTTGGTTGGGGGAGGAAGGTGCTATCAGAATCCAACCAGCCCCCTGTGACGCTATCCAGTCTGGTGCCTGAGCAAGGCGTGTCCACGGTACTCTAGTGCACTGTTGAGGACAGCCCAGCCAATCGGCAAGACTTGGTGGAACAGTTGTTGGGGGGGGCAAGGAATCATTCCACTCGGCTCCTGGTAACTCTTTAAGCCAAAGCTTTAAGCAGGGTTGAGGTGGATAGGGTGGTCCTAGCTGGACAAGCAGTGGAGATATGAAGAGGATGATGAAAGGGAAAGGCAGGCTGGTGGCAGTTCTGCCCAGCTAGCCTTTGGAGGAAATTTTTTGAAACAATTTGCTATTTGATTAAGAGTAATACATGTATGGCAATGTGATCAGTCACAAACTGAACTTGACTGTGAAAAGTAGATAGCAACTATGATTTGTCGCGAGTTAATAACTGCTGACTAATTCTCTTCCATTTCCCACCCAAGCCCCCAATACAATCGGCGTTGTATTTCCAATTTAAAAGACGTTATGCAGATGATGTAGGTGGCTTTGGAAGGAGCCGGACACACCCACACTCTCTGCTGCCTCCGTACCAGGCGAAGTCAGGCACCAGGGTTTAGTCACAATAAGTCCAGCAGAGAGAATAGGCCGTCATTGTTCTCAGCCTTTGACCAGATTTGTTATCATCTTGCAGTTTGTTTGTTTGTGTTACTCCCTGTGAACAGCATTTGCTCTTGTAACCAGAGGCATAACCTCCAGCTGATAGAGGAAGAGGAGAGGCTACATCCGCCCACCCACCCCAACAGTTGCCGATTGCACTGGTCGGGGCTTTTTTGACCCCAAACTCGCTGTCCCAGTTGCGAGTTGACATTTCCTACATTAACCCACAGCCCAGATTCTCCCCCACACTCACAGGGGTTAGGGAAGATGGTGATAGAATCTCAGCCTGTGGTATGAGAACAACTTTTTTTTGCTGAGGCCGAGACAACATATAAAAGGCAATTTGACAAACAAGTGAAGTAGAATGTTGGACACAGCGAAAGAGCTCCCAGTACCAGCTCAATGGAGTGCGGGGTTGGGGGTGGTGGAGTCTTATAGGTAAAGATTAAGTGGGATTTAAGGACTCGATCTAGGATTGACTACCAATTATGGAAAAACACTTGAAGCTGAAATAAGTGAAAAATGTTACAATGGGCAGTGAGGAAGGAAACGTTCTCAGTAGGGTCCAGAGGGCACAGTGCTTAGGCTGCTTCTAATCTACATTAATGACTTGAAACATCGATACAAGTGAAAGCTTGCCAAGTCTGCTGCTTGCCAGTGAATGGGGAGAGTGAGCGAGTGAGAATGAGCTAGCGAGCGAGCGAGCGAGAGTGAGAGGGCAGCAAATGAGCTGTGTCTGCATCACAATCTGATAAATAGGTCTCAGGCCCCGTAGCTAACGTTTACTGCCAACTGGTTAAAAAACAACAACAAGAATTTAGAGATGGAATGGAATGAATTGGCGGGGAGCGAGATGTGGGAGATGCGGAGGAGATGAATCTCAAAACAAATTAGCAAGGCAATTTCACAGCAAGCTAAAAGGATCACAGGAACATGAGGCAGACCCAATCGGCTGATCAAGTCCACCAGCCCCTGGATCAAGTGGGACAAAGTTCTCTGCCATATCCCTCCGGATTTTTTTTTTTAACTCTCAAGTCTCGCTCTTAAAACCTTGTCCAATTGCTCACCAATGTATGAGTTTTTGGGCCTGTGGAAATTCCGCAAGAAGGAATTTTACCTGTTCGTGTTTTGCCTCAATTCTAAGATAAGGTCCTTTCCCTCCAGATACCGGCCGCCTAGTCTCACCTTTGGGCTCTGTGTTCAGTTATCACTTCAGCCCCCCGCCCCCCCCCACCCCACACACACACACACACACACACGCTTTGGGGGCAAAATAGAAGAGCAAAGGAGCTGTTGAGCTTCTAGAAGACACGACTGAAAACCAGCGTAGGAGGTGGCATCAAATATTAACGTGTTATGGATACGGTCAATTTATCAATAACTTAATATTTTATATAACTGAAATGAAACCAGGGGGTGGGTGGGAGAGAGAGAGAAGAAAAAAAATGGCCCTGGGAACATGAATTTAAATAGCCTATTGTTAGGAAAGAATTTCCGCCCAAAGCGATGAGGGTGTGGAACAAGCTAGTCCATGGGTCAGATGAAGATGAGCTGGTCACGGCTGCTGGTATAGGGAGATCCTATGTCAGTTGCAACGAATCCTAACCCACAGGGAGTGAAAATAGCTGGAACCTTCAGAAAGACCATCTCAGCAAGCAAGTCATTTATATATATATATATGCATATATATATATATAGAGAGAGAGAGAGAGCGCGGGGGGGGGGGGGGAGGGAAACAGGCTCCCTGGGGAGACTGTGGAAGTAGAGAGTGTTGATTCTTTCAAAAGCAAACTGGGTAAAGATGTATTTTAGGAAATATTGTGGGATAAAGTATCCAGTGGAATACAGTCTAAAGCTCGGTATACGCCACATGCATATGACTGCCAGGAGGAAGGTGGAAGGCGAACTCGATGGACCTTTGGTCTTCTTTGGTGTGGATACAGCAAAACTTATGTTCTCAGCTGTCCCTCCGCTGTGTCAGGCGCAGATTGGAAACCTTGGTGTCCAAGGCACGGCGTGGAGTCATACAGATCGATCACGTTGTATGATCGAGTCACAAGACCGTGGCTTCGCCCCTGCACCCCCGCACCCTCCATTTACAACGTTACCGGCATCTCTCCGTCCCCGCTCAGTCTGGCACATTCTTCTCCGGCCACGTAAATAACAAGGCGCTTGTTACGCTTGCTGAGAAAGGAGAAAAGTCGCAACAACAGAGCCACTGGCAGCCTTGACGCCTCCTCGTGCAATCACTATTGTCCAGGACAAACACTGCATTGACGATGAAAAGAAACAGAGGCTTCTGACGTCATGTGACAGGAGACCGAGTTATGTCTCACTGCCTTTACTGCCTTGTTTTCGGCCGCCTCACACAGAGCAAGCGACCCATCGAATCAAATAAACACCCCAACCCACCCCCCGCTTCTCTGCCTACCTGACATATACATTACTTCATGTGAGTTTCTGGGAGGAGGGTACAAGGAGGGGACACGGAGAGCGCGAGAGGGGAGTACAGCGTGAACGGAGCAGTCAGGGTGAGAGCGCTGAGAGAATTAACCGCTGGACTCACGTCACTGTCGGGTCCCTGGTCTGCTCCAGGGCAGCTGAACGTAACGAACTCATGGCACCTCTTGTGGACCACAAAGCAGCAAACTGTACAAGGAGAGAGCAGAGAACATTAGTTACTAACATGGCAACTCCAACAAGGAGCAAAGCAACTGCACTTTTCTTCCAATTCTTTCTCACACTCTCTCACACTCTCGCTCTCTTTACAACATCAAGTTACCAAGGATTATCAGCAACCGCTGTTGAAGACCTGGGCCTCTTACCCAAGCAATCTACAAGCCAGCCTCAAATAGCTGCCCAGTCAACCAAACCAACAGCCTTTGGAAAGCTCTATGTGTTGTGTGTGTGTCCACCTTCAGAAAATGACCCGTTATCGCATTATTTAGTAGAGCCACAAGGGGGTACTGCAAAACATCTTATATAATTCCGATATATAGGACAGGCAACAACCTGGGCAGAGACCAGCAACTTGGGGGAGGCGGGGAAACGTTTTGCTGAACGCAACGACGATAGTAGGAAATGGCATTGACCGCAATGTGAGGGCCAGGATTGCAACCCGGGAACTTCATACTCCCCGATCTTGGAGTGAGAATGTTTCCACCCTCCCACCCCCACCCCAGCCTTGGGCAGGCGATAGTGAAACACAACATAGGAATAGCCGGACGAAAGAACACCAAAGTCCATCCAGGTCACCTTCCACCGTCTTGGTAGCACATGTCGTGTCTCAAACTATGAGGCTGCAACGTTTCCCTGCACTACAGATGGGCAGGAGGATCAGCCTAATTAAATGTGGCCTCAAGTAGGTATCGAAAGCCACACGAGACGAGGGTGATGCTGGTGATGAGCGTGGCAGCAGCTGCACGTTCTGTGGAGATCAGTTGAACAGCTTTGTTGGCACAACACTGACCTGCACCTGCTCAGGTGGCATTACTTCCAGCAACATCAGGAGCCACGTGGCCGATGCACATCAGTCAGTCAGCCAACAGCTGAGCACTCAGCAGCAGCTCCCGTTCATCTATGTCCATTGCTCCCATCTTCACTTGGGCAACAACGAATCAGGGAGTTACTCTGAGTCCAGTGGATGGAATGGAAACCCACAAAGGTCACGCAACCTAAAACAGCAGGTGGCTGAGCAGCGCAATTGTGCTGAGGATTGAGATTTCCATGTGCAGGTGGAACGCGTGGAATTCGCAGTTTGGTTTGGAGATTCTTAAGCCTGTCAGACACCTGGCTGACCAAATCAAACCTGGCAGAAGAGGGTCGTTTTGACATCTGAACTCAACAGAATAGGAATCACCCACAAATTGTCACTTCTGGAGGTGGTGGGGAGGGTGGAGGGAGTGCTTACGTAACTCTGTTAACTCGTGTGTGTGGCATGTGTATGTGGGGAGGAGGGGGGAATTCATTATATTCCCGTTGGGATCCATTATCAACTTCCTGAAACAATACCTCTGCTCGGGACAGGGAAATAAAAATGTTTGTAAAAAACGAGAATAATTTAGCATCTGAGCAATGGAGGCTGTGGGAAGTGGCCTGTAAAATTAGTGACTGCGAAATGAGATGCTTAGAGATAACTCAGTCACTCCTAGGGGAGTCAATTAGATTTGGTTGGCAATTTGCTAATTCTAAAACCCAAAGCGACACTGCCTGAAGCATCGAGGAACAGGAATCCAACTGGCTCAGATCCCAAGCCAGGTGTCAGACGGACACTGTGATTGATAAACTCACCCACTCAGAACAACAGAGCCAAACACTCTACCCACACTTTGCCGAGAACAGAGCTCAGTCACAACATCTAGGTTTGTGCAAAAAAAAATCCTCAGTTCCAGTCTAAATTTAGAAATACTAATTTCTGCAGGTTCCGGGAATTAACCAGCTTTAAATTAAGACGACTTCAACCGAGGACATAGGGTGAGGTTTGGGTGTGAGGTTGAGGTTGAGTGGTGGGGCTGTGCGCAGCCCATGGTATAAAGTTCCACTGGAACCCCCATCCAAAAAAAACACTGATGTCAACTCGGTCTCAAAGTTTCACTCAAAATGTCGCATTTTTCACTTTTCGCACTGAGTGAAGAGTCAAACCTTGATAGGGAACAAGATTTGATGAGTGGTAATTAAGGGGTAAAAAACGCACAAAATGGCTCAGAAGCAAGGGATTCAAAATAATCCTTCTCCGCAGCCACAGCTTAAAGCTGCCTCAAAAAAAAACTAATTGAGTACATTTTCAGGGTCGAGACGAAGAAACCGAATTACACCAAACAGAACAAGCTCTGGGCAAATCAGTCTCCCAGAGCTGCACACACTCATTAAACATTTGCAACTCTCGCCCATCAACACCTCAGCAATTTGTCACTTTGAGTGTTTTCAATGATGAGACAGGTCATCGATTTGCCTGTAACAAAATAATCCTTACATTTGATACTGCTCCTTACCACGTTGTCGAGACGCTTTTCGAGGCACGTTACCACGTTGTTGAGAGGTTTGAAAAGCGCCTCGCGTGATATACTATAAAGTGGTTTCGACTGTGTGTTTTGCGGGTGAAACACACGGTCGAAACATAACTGGAGGGTGTGGCCAGAGTGCACAAGGCTGCCCGTGATTTCCTACAATGATTGGAACAGATTCAACAGTATCCTTGGGTGAAAGAGCTGCCGAGAGAAAGGATCCTTCCCTTTACACAACACAATCTACATTTGCAGCACACAAAACACTACAGATGCTGGGAATCTGAAACAAAAACAGAAGTTGCTGGGG
Organism: Hydrolagus colliei; assembly: GCA_035084275.1. Lineage (NCBI taxonomy): Eukaryota > Metazoa > Chordata > Chondrichthyes > Chimaeriformes > Chimaeridae > Hydrolagus > Hydrolagus colliei. The sequence goes on from JAYJKW010000373.1 coordinate 18,582, forward strand.
AAACTCAGCAGGTCAAGCAGCATCCGTGGAGAAAGGAAAAAGAGTCAACGTTTCGGGTCTCCAACCCTTCGTCAATCTACATTAGACTCAGTGAAGCATTGCGGTCCTTACAACAGCCTTTCTGTGGTAGCCCAGGGCGGACGCCCAGCTGTCCCATTACTGAGCGTACTCAGTGATGGCAGAACATACTGTCCCACGAGACAGCACAGGTAGAACCAATGCGATGCTTAACAGGCAATTACTGCAGATAAAATACCTGGGGGTGTTGATGGGACTAGAGGAAAGTCAGGGAAATGAGAACAAACAGGCTTGAAGGACCGAGACAAGGGAAGTGTGAAGTCTACAATAGCACCCTGTTCAGATCGGAGGTTGGAAGAGCATGGTTTGAACCTAACCCAATGCGCTGGTAGCACTGACGAGCTCAGAACTTATTGCCAACTTGAATCTCGGAGGGGCGATTGGCACATCAAGCACTTTAAAAGAAACTGTCCCCTCATGGAGACATTCGCTGGTGTGCCAAGATACCCTCTGGGCAGTAAAGGAAGCCAACTGCTCCCTGTAAATCTACAGCAGATATTTTGGGAGAAAAACAGACATATTGGTGGTGGGTGGTGGATGGTGGGTGGGATGGGGAGAAAACACACAGTAACGTCACTCTGGATTTCAGGCGATTGGCAAGAGAGATGGTGTGCTCAACGACTTGTGGTGGGTGTAATCCCTGATACCCACTCGCTCCACACGCTGTCCCGGGCTTGCCCCAGTTCAGCCGGGAATGGTTTACAGAACTTGCAACTTGCTGTGAAACAACAAGAGGAAGTGGTTATACTACAGCTCAGGAAATGGGAAGTGTACCACAGTCACGATGTGTTTCACATTAAAAAGAAATTGCCTGCCTGCTGTCATCTGAGTATCCCAGATAAAGCACACACACACTCACACATTCACTCTCCTAAATGTATGTCCGTATTCAGTGGCTATTAGCTATCGACTGTCTCGGATTCGAGTCTCACAAGTATTTAGTGCCCTAAATGTTTTGAACTCCACTTGGAAAATTCAAACAAATAGTTAAAAACAGATACTTTCCCTTCCATATTGCTAGAGAGAGAGAGAGAGACACACACACACACACACACAGAGACAATACAACCCAGAGAGGTTTCCAAAATAGTGGAGATTAAGAGCAGATACCCAGGGAATGGGTATCACACCAAAGTACTTTATAAAGGAAAGTTGAACGTTGCCGTGTTTTTAAAAACAATATTAAAAAGGCATGTAGTTTACAGTATCTTTAAGAGTTAAAGCAACACTGAACTTCTCCAAGCGCCTGAAACTGCAAACAAGGCGCAGAGAGAGAGCGAGAGAGATGGGGAGAGGGTAACTAAAAACACGTTGGAAAGATTCATGAAGTCATGAAGAGACGCCTTCGGATCCACGCACCCTGTCGAAGACCGTCATTGTGACCGAGCTTTTATTGAATACACGGGAGGAGGTAGCTACCATCTCTTGGCTTCATTTGCCATTGCTGCGTGCGCACAATCAGCCAAGCTAATCCCATCACCTCAGCCCTCCCCTCCCTACGTGAGCGGGTGGAGGTGGAAGAAGATCTCAGCAACTGCGCTGCCCTTCACCAGACTTCTCATTTACTTCATATTCAGTCGTGTCAATTATTCAAGCGATGAATTATCCCGACTGAATTTTTACATCGATACCAATTTTATGAGACAGAGATGCTGTAGATGGCTGTGGAGGCAAGAGTCCTGTGCTGGCAACACACAGCTAGCTTCCCTCCAGACCAACCTTATGGATCGTCCACACGTGTCCAGCTATACCAGTAAGGGTGGGGTGTGGGAGGGAAGGAGGAGTAGCACTAGGAATATGAAGCTTATGGAGCCCTCACTAACTCAGGGATCCAAATTCCGTTGCCTTGGTTAGACTGGAAGAGCTTAACAGGCCCTGAGTGCCAGGAAGTCTAGTTCAGCCAGAAGTAATCGGATTACCATACCTTTCATGGCGGAGGACATCTTCAAAACACTTAGTGTCAAGCGTAGTGACTGTGTAATCCGTTGCCCAATGAGCAACACTCGCCCAATGAGCCTCTTCCCCCGCGCCCCCCATAACTCTCAAACCACAGGGACAGTATTCGTGAAGCATTCACACCTCTGTTTCCCAGCCCTGGCCAATTAATAATTTCACCACACAGCACAGCAGCGTGGCTGGTTCCAGCACACAGTTAATTAAATGCAGTGTCTGCCATCCCCCAGAGCCCTTTACCCACTGTGAACATCCATCAGCGACTCAGAATTTCAGCCTTTTCCTTATGTAAAAGTGAAGCGTACTCTCTGGATCTAATTAGGTTGAGAATATTCACGTTCAGAGCAGCCAAGGAAAACAGTCGGTGGCTCCATTTTTCTCTGCTCTTTAACATCAATGACCTCTGGTTTGAAGCAGCACAGATCCATTATTGTGAGTGGAAGGTTAACCTCGTTGGAAGGAATAAAAATTCATTTAACAGTGTTTCAAAACAGCTCACACCAAAATATCTCAGGGCTTTAATGACACAGTAGTGACTGTAGTGCACACTAAGTTTCACCATCAAGGTCCTGGTCCTGTAAACAGCCAAGAAATTAATTGCTAGTTAAGTTGTGTGCGCTCCCAATAGTCTTTTCCCCCCCACCCATTACTGAGGTGGATTTTTTTTTGAATGTCCACCTCAACAGGCACATAGTACTTCCCTTAAGCATCTTATTCGATATAATAAACCCTTAAAAAAAATAGGTCACTCAATCCTCACGACTGCTGTGCGCAGTTGGCAGCCGAGATTTGCCTACTATTCGTTGTCAATTCACTCTGCAGTATAATCTGTGAAGTGCTTTGAGACTCTCAAAGATCTGAAAAAGGTGCTACATCAACCGCAAGGTTATTTATTAATAACTATTATTATTCTAGCAGCTCCTCTGATAACGCAGAGCAGGCTCTGTACTTGAGCTACAGCCTTGCACCGTGAGTTTGAATCCTTCTGTGCTGAGTGAGCCAAACTCAACAAAAATCGAGGCAGGGCTGGGATTTCCTTCTGGAAACAGAATTGCTCAAGAGGAACATCCTTTGTTCAGTTCTTCGAAAGTCAGCGTTCATCAGCATTCAGGTTAAGCAACGTGTTGCAATCTCTCGAAGCCTGGGATTGACATTTTAATGGCGCGATGCACCTCTGCCTACAAATGTGTTGTTTGATACGGAGTTTCCACTGGACTGGGCTCAAAGCACAGTACAGCCCTTCATTCAGCCCTAAACTAGCAGCCCCATTTAGAAAGCCCATAGGAGAGGTAGTGCCTCAAAAAAGGAGATAGAATTACTCAAACTAAACAGGTACTTCCCCAATGACAGGGGAAGGAATGGAGACCCGTGCTCAGAGTGTGGGTCTAGGCACAGAGAATGACAGAGATCTTCACTTCCATCTAACTGCACTACTGTATGCTTCACCTGCGATGGGAAATTGCTCCAATTTTCAATTCCTCACCGTAACTAACACGTAAACCACAGGATGAACACACGCGCGCAAGTACAGTAACGCTGACCAAATGGTTCAATACACTGAACATTTCAAATTGGAGAGTTTCTGCACTGATTAATGGCTCATAAATATACAGAAAAAGTAGGTGTAAATATCAATATGACAAGCTTGGGTTTTGTGAAACAAAATTGGAGCCCATTTTTGTAGCGAACATCAAAAATGGAAGGATTTGTGCAGAATCTCTCTGCCCATTTAATCGAACCATGGGTTGTGAAACTTGATACAATGGAGAAGTTTTGGCCAAGGGAATACACAATGTTTATTACTGAAGACAGCCCAGAGAAATAAGGTCATCTGCAGTGCTCTGTATCCGGGCCAGGATCCATCCCCGCTGACCACAGTGAGGCTTCGTTTCGATGCTGTGTGTGCAATAACATCTCGTCCGAGTCAGGAAATTCCAGGGTGACGTGCCAGCGTGGAGTTAAGTGCATCTCCTTCTCCAGGAATGTGGCTTTTCAAGGAATAGAACTGGAAGTAACTAAATTTCGCTACTTATTCCTGCCACCCATCCCCCCCCCACCCCACCCTCCACCTCACCCAACACCCAATTTTCACCATTGGGAGGTAAACTCAAGAGCAAGAGTACATCAAGGAGAGAGTGTGTCAGTGTTCAGATTGTGGCTGCCAAGTCAGCCTCGGCACAGAGTAAAGCTCTCTCAAATACTATCTCAATCTCTTACCCCAGAACAATTTTCCGCCCCCACACTTGCACTTCCAACCCACAGCGCTCAACCCATCAGCTCAGATTATCCTTGTATTTGAAGTAGTGCCGTATCATGTCATTCAGGCATCTCAAAACGATTCACAGAAAATACCGTAAAGTGGATTGACTGGGTACTGTATATTGGGGGGGGAAAAGCAGCAGCCAATCATACACAGTGTGGTGAATTGAGTGACCAGATCCCAGCAGAGAAGCTAGAACAATGTTAATTGGAGCTGAGTTGGAAAACAAATTCCATTCCAACAATCCATCTCTGGGATTCCCATGTGTGGGTGGGATGCATGGAATTCTCAGCCTGGTTAGGGAACTCTTAAGCAATGGTGAGGGGGTTTTCACAACCCCACCCTACTCAGCCAACCACAGAGGGAAGCCAAGTGCAAATGAGACACAGAGTGTCTGAGGAAACGTTACGAAACATGTAAACTCCGGCAGCCACCCTGCCGCCTAATACACCCAGTAACTACTGTACATGTCATCTGTGGCACCAGCTTTGTTCATCTCAATACAAATATCGCAGTTTTCTCACTGCAAACACTACAGTACAGACAGCCTGAGAAAACCCAAGCTGTCTGCGGGATCTAAGCTTACAAATCACACCCAGGCATCTGACAACTCCAACTGCAAGCCAGTTCCTCAAATAAGTATTAATCAGGCATTTAAAGGAACAGCTCCTGCTAATGTCTCTCTCTCTCTCACCACTCCGGCAAAGACGGGTAAATGGAGTTGAGCTGCGGATCGGCCATGATCTAATTGAATGGTAGAGCAGGCTCAAGGGGCTGAATGGCCTCCTCCTGTTCCTATGTACCTTTAGGTGGAGTCTCGCCCTGCGTCAGTCTGGAGAGAAATCACACAGCGCAGAACCATGCAGCCAGGCACTAACAGCCACGAACAAGTAAAGAGAAACAGAGAGAGAGGGAGAGAGAGGAAAAAAAAACACAGCAAAGGAGGTCCTAGTCTCAAGTTTGCTATAAGGGGAGCGTTCCGAGGTAATGGCCTCTCCTTAGACGGCTGGAATTCATCACCGCAAGTGGCGACTGAGGCCGGGTCAGAACTGTTCAAAATGGAACGGGAGAAACACCAGAAAAATACAGAGGACATGGGAGATGGAATGTGGGAATGGCTGCATAGCCTAACCACAGTGGCTCTCTTGTGCTGAAATGTTCTAAAAACGTCCCTGTTTATCTACCACCAGCCTCATTGCACAGATAAAACTTCACCCTTCCTTCTGGCTTCCTTCAGACTCTGAACCACTGACTCATTCAGCCGCCCTCCCCGCCCCCCACCCCCCCCCATCCTTCTTACAACAGTACAAAGCGACAGAGGAAACCTCACACATAACGCAGAGTTATCGCTTTCCAGCTGCTCTACACCATTCCTGCTGAATGATTAATAATAATACTTGCATTTGATACAGTGCCTCAGCGCATCGCCGAGACGTTTCAAAGCACTTCACAGGATATACCGTAAAGTGGATCGACTATACATTACGTGGACGAAACACGGCAGCCAATCGCGCACTGCAGTGTCCCGCAAAAGAGTCAAGAGATTGAGTGACCAAATAGTTCTCATTTTTAAAACAAAAAATTCTGAAGGATTACCAGCCCCGGAAAGCGATTCACCAATCGACTAACAACCGGGTTCCCGCTTACTGCTAGGTTAACAATAAAAGTACTTTCATAGAGCGCCTTTCATGTCGGGAGGTGTGGAGAGTAAGGAAACCTGTCTAAACTTCCACCCTGCCGTGGAATTGAACCTGGGTCCTCACGTTTACGAGTCGAATGCTCTAACCCTTACGCTATAGGACTCCATACAGGATTACATGCATCATCTTGGTCCTATCCCCCCAGGTCCAAATTCCTGAGTGTATAGTGCCTTTGGGTCATCCTCCCTGACATGAAAGGCGCTCCATCAATAAAGTTTACCGCCACAGGTAAACTTAAAACAGGTATTCCCAGGGCCGTGTAAAGTCAAGAACGTCACAGAATGTGAGGCAACTCTCTCCAAATACCAGAGCAGAGGAATGCCACCAGCTGCCAGAAACCACCACAAACAGTGAGGTGTCACTCAGAGCTGCACGCACCAGGCCATCACAGGAGCGTGGAGCGTTGCAGTTCTGAACCACTGCATGTACTGTCATCGTACCCTGTGCAACATCTCACTGACTGTTGCTCTGATAAATGGCCTTCCATCGCCAGGGGAACACCCTGGAGATGTACTGCAGTAATATGCCAAACACACACCTTCACCACACCGCTCTGGTTACAGAGAAACTCAGTGGAATGATAGCAGCATCGCTTTCCACAACCACAAGACAAATAAAACCTTCAATCCAAGCCATCTGCTTCACTGAAATCAAAACCCGCTGTCACACAATGCCCCCAGCTCCCGAACGGAGTGGCTCCGATTTCAAACACCCCTGTAACCCCGTCTCCGCATCCAAACGATGGACTTGCCTCAGGCAGTGGCGGCCTTCTCTGGCTCACAGGACGTGGGTCAAAGCCCCCACCGTTGGTAACTGGCGCTACCCCGAGTGCCGCTGTGTCAGATCGTGAGCCATCACAAGATCTTCCTTCTTTGACCGTGCCTTCGGCCACCCTCCCACCTCCACTACCCTCCACCGCTCTCGATTCCAACCCTGAACTGTTCGGCCTGGAGCCTTGGGGCGTTCTCCACATGTGAAAGGCGCTATCTAAAATACAGGGATTACTGTTGCTTTTTTTTTTGTAATGGTTGTTCTTTGCGAAAAGTTTAATTAGAAAAACACACACGCACAGCTCTCTCTCCTATTCCGGTGGAAGCTAACAAATCCATGGCACTGTTGTACAATGGAAAGTTACTCCTTGATGCCTGCTGTAGTCGTTATAGCCACCACACAGCAGCTACCCACGTTTATGCAACAACTGCTGTATCAAATGTGAGGATGACTGTATTATTTGACAGGATTTCAGTGTGGTGAGTGCAAAGCAGAGCCAGTCACTTCACACTTCGACTAAAAGCAAAACCAGTACAGAATGTCCGCAGGGTGAATTTCACCACTTGCAGCAATCAAACATCATGTAAACTCTGCTTGTGGCGAAAGCTGCCATATTTCTCTAATTCCTAGCACAGTCGTTTATCGCTGGCCAGGCCTGCTACAGCGTCACGCTTCACTGGAACAAGGATTCACAGGAAATCCGATTAGAATTCCTATTATTGAGATAAAGCACCATTTCTAGGCTGTTTGTTTGGGTTATGCAAGAACATTAAGAATGTACAGGACGTGAAAAGGCCATTATAGTCCATCTGGCTAATCCCAGTCCATAAATTCTCAGCCCCCTCAATTGTATTCTTTGACAAATAGCGGTCTAATTCTCTCTCTAAATTGCTCCTCCCCCACCCCCCACTCACTGTGTTATTGAACACTTGATAGAAAACACAGCAATATCCCACAAACAGACATGACTGGCCAATTTGATCCGAGGTTGACCAAGATACCAGGAAAGAGAAACCCCCTTCCCCCACACCCCCAATAATATTCAGATATTTAATGGTTTCTCCTGAACAGGCAAATCGAACCTCAATTTAGTGTCTCGTCTGAAGGATCTCACCTTCGACAACGCAGCGCTCGCTCTGCCAATGCTGCATTGGAGTGTCAGCCGAGGCAGAAATTGTGAGTTCAAGCCGAGCTTGAACCCACAACCTCCTGACTCAGAGTCGATAGTGCTGATTTCCAAACAGTGACCGACACTTAAAACCACGGTCGCATCGCTTGTGTAGGTATGAACTGATCTGAACTCCTGCAGATTTCCGCCTGCTAATCGCTTCTGTACATCTGTTGTGTCGGCATATTAATATTTCAAATGATTTTGAAATTTTAATCCTGATAATCCGTTTCCAAGTCGCCCTTCTTTAAAGTTCATAATTTGATTTTAAAAATCCGCCCTTTTTCTAACATTTTATTTAAGTGGAATTATCTGACCATTTTCTCTCTCTCTCTCTCTCTCTCTCTCTCACTCCCCCTCAAACTCCTATCGTTGTGATGGCTCAAATAACAAATCACCTGCTATAGATTAAAGATTACACACCATGCCCTAAATGTCTTTTTCCCCCCCACTGACAATCAGCCGGAAACCCACTCGCCTTTGATCAATGGCCTGAAGCTCCAAGTTGTGACTTGAGGCACCAGTTTAGGCTGTTGTTCCACAGTGAGATTGGCCAAAGGTCAGAGGTGTTCATGTTTTAGACGAGCCATTGAAACCAAGGACCCGGCTTCCAGTTCAAGTGGAAAGGTCCCTTGGAACTACTGGAAGCGAGAAGGGAGTTTCTTCCCGGCGTCCGAGCCATTCGGCCGCTCGCTTCGCGGACATTTCCCGAAGCAAAAGGCTGATAACCCCCAACGCAAGACTCACAGGTGCAATTTACAAGTTCCCCTCCCTTTGACCGAGATCAGAAAAGGGAAGGAGAGAGAAAAGGAAAAAGAAAAGAGAGGAGACAAAGGAAGGGGGTGAACAAAAAGTGCAGACTGCAGCACTAGATCATCACCAGCGAAGGGTTGGGATGGAGCTGTCACGACAGACACATCTTTGATGTAAATATCACGTAATTAACATGTGTGAAGCAGCCAAGTAGAGACAATGATTGGCAGAGAGTGCACATCACATTCCGCCCCTCGTATCTATTTTAACTAACGTTCCAGGATGCTGAGTGACAGATTAACCCCACAATGTAGGGCGGGTTCTGGCGAGGCAATATTCTTGGTAGTCACGCGTGGCATAAAGTGACACTGAAAAATAACCCGTTTTTCTTAAAATCCCAGATCAAAACATTCCAAGCATTTTGCAGCGAATGAAGCCAATGTTGTTTTTAAAACAGGAAAATTCAGCAGCCCATTTGCAAGACTCCGCAAGCAGCCAAGAAATGAGTAACCAATTTATGTGGAGTGTTTTTGGCCTGGAAACTATCATATAATAATCCTTACATTTATATAGCGCTTTCCACATTTTATCGACGTCTCAAAGCGCTTCACAGAATATAACAACATCCCAAGGTAGGGACCAGAGCGGGGGCGGGGAGGTCGGATTAGGGGAGGAGTCGGAGTAGGCGGAAGGAGTGCAGAAAAAACGACCATTTGTGGGCAAAATATACTGGGGGGGGAAAGGGAAACTCTTTGGTGAGAGAGTTTCAGGCCCACCACGGTCGTTATAATCTGAAGCAATCCCAATTCAGTATCTTCATGAATGGAGTTTGCTTTGGTGCATTGACTTGTATCCTGTAGTTCAGTGGTTAGAGCGCTCGCCTCACAAGCGAGAGAAATAGGTTCAATTCCAGGCAGGTCAGGGCGAAAACTCGGGCAAATTTCCTCGCTCCACACACCTGATAATAATCCCTAAAAAAAAACAAATTGGTCATTTCAATCCACGACTGTTTGTGGGACACTGCTGTGCGCAATCGACTGCCATGTTTCACACACATACAGTCAATTCACTTTGCAGAATATTCTGCGAAGCGCTGTGAGATGTCTAGAAGTCATGAAAAGTACTATATCAAATGAAAGGATTATTATTATTATTATTCTGTAGGAAACGTGGAGGCTTTTCTGTACCAACAATAATAATAACTGCATTTGATAGGGCACCTTATCCTGTCATTGAGACATCTCAAAGTGCATATTTTGTGGGCGAAATGCAGCAGTCAATTGCACACAGCAGTGTCCCACAAACTGTCAGAGATTGACTCACCGTTTTTTTTTTGGGGGGGGGGCTTATAAATGATTCCCTCAATTGACTTAACAACTGGGTTCCTCCTTAGTGCTGGTTAAACAGAGGCGTATGGAGTAAGGAAACTTGTCCACAAGGAATCACTTTGATGAAAGACAGTACAACAGCATCTTTGAGATTAGTGCTGTGGGATTATAACGCTCATGAAAATTCATCCATAACAGCACTTGCAGCGATGTAGCACTCTCTCAAACCTGCACCAAAGCAAACGCATAGGTCTGAAGAATCAGATCCATTTAGCCCTGAGGGAGGGTCTGGATCTATCGGTCACTATGAGGTCCATTCTCAGTGCCCCAATGCTTAGTTTTCGTATCACCCACAAGATACACAGTCGCTCCATTTTACAGTGTATCCTGTGAAGCGTTTTGAGACGTCTCAATGACATGACAAGGTGTTATACCAGATGCAAGGATTGCATCTTATTATTATACTCTGCTATTATTATTATTATTATTATTATTAGTTAGGTTTCACAACAGGAAACTGACTGGACTTCCATTCACGACGTATCCTGAATCCTTCTCCAGGAGAGGTTCACTTACATGGGGTACGACTGTTCAGGACACACGGCAGCTCAGGACGCACGGGATTCAGCATGTGCCTGAGCTGGGGTCACTAATTTGGCAAGAGTGTCTGCACAAATCGAACAATCCTCTCAACATTCCAACAAAGCTTTATAGAGTCATCCGTAACAGTGATTTGCCTAGATTAAGAGCATCCAATCACTCAATGTAGACGCGCACACACACACACAAACACACTGCGTGGAGGCACAGGACTAACTGCGGCTTTGAAATTCCAATACTGTATAAACCGTCACTAATGGCCTCAATAATCCTCAAACTAATCCCAGTTCAGACTTTGTTGGAATGGCTTCGAACACATAACATGTCCACGGAGGGAAGCGACACTTCTACACTGTAACCAAATTGCTGGCGCAACACGCATGCCTTCAGAGAGTCCCTGACCAGAGGGAGGTGGAGCCCGAACCTGGATGGGAGGGAGCTGGAGGCACTTGTTATCTACATCTCACAAGTGATAACTAGGAAGTTAAATGTCACTTTTCGCCAACGGCTCTTTCCGTTGGCGTGATCTAGAAAAAAATTTCTTTTATATTAAAAGAGAATTAGGTTAAAGCCAAGGCTTGCAGAACAGGAGAAACAAAATGGAAAAGGAAGTAGAGGCCAACTGAAAATCTTGCCACAATTGTGTTTCACAAGCCTGAAGAAACACCCAGCCTCAGCCTCCAGGACTGTTTGGTTCTTAAATATTATTAATAATAATACTGCATTTGATATAGCGCCTAATCACATCGTTCAGGCATCTCAAAGTGCTTCACAGCATAGACTGTAAAGTAGATTGGCTGTGTCATTTTGTGAGCCAAACATTAGAAGCAAGAAAGAGGGGAGGGTGGGTGGTGGGGAGGGAAAAGTAAGGTTCAGAGCAGCACTCACCCTAGTCTATTATTTGGAAATAATACGCAAGAGGGATTCACAGGATGAATTGCTCCCCCGCGAGAACTCAGCACCAGCCTTCCATCAGTCAAAACCCTACAGTGCATTCATTGACTGCTCATTCGCACGTCACTACTAGACTCCCATAGACTCCCACACAGTCCCAATGTGCTGCTTCATTAGTAGTGCAATTAGAGGAGCCAAATTCCTCCGGCAGTCTGGATACCTCCAGACGGGGACATTTCTAAGTAATTCCCAAAGAAAAAATATTGTTATTTAATCAAACAATCCTAATGGGCTGCTCAACCCCGTCCAACCTATTTCCAGAAAACATTCTGAGAGTCCCGGGAGAACCGGAGGCACTCGTTCCCTGAAGTTCTGATCATCTGGATGCTGGAGTCCATTGCTGCAGAATGCATGAAATCAAGGTTGGCGCCCCAGAGAATTGGGAGGGAAAGTTGCCTCTGTGACAAGTTGCCACAAAACCTTATAAAGGCACAAACAAGTTTCCAAAACATGATCATTTAAAAAAACTTTCATTTGGCATCACGGCTTGAACCAGCTGGTAGGCAAGAAAAAGCTCACAGCCATTCGCTTCACTCTTCACAGACTATATCATCTCACAGCCCAATGTTGGGAATAGGCTATTTGAAGGCACATTGCAGAAGTGGGAGGAAGCAATATCCAGTCAGATAATAATAATAAAACTAATCTTTGCATTTGATGTGGCGCTTTTTCACGTCTTCTAGACATCTCAAAGCGCTTCACAGAATATACGGTAAAGTGAATTGACTGTATATATGTGGGCGAAATAAGGCAGCCAATTGCGCACAACAGAGTCCCACAAACAGTCGTGGATTGAAGTGACCAAATTATTATTGTTTTTTGAGGGATTATTATTAGGCGTGTGGAGTAAGGGAAACATGCCCGAGGTTTGGCCCTGCTTAGAGCTGAACCCAGGTCTCTCGCTTTGTAAGGCGAGCGCTCACACACATTGCCCCGTGTAAACTGGCTGCGTGCATTACTCCAAAACAGTCAGTCTGTCAGTCAGTGCACTTGTCAGCAATTACCAGGAAAGTAGTAACCACCTCCGGCTACATCATTACAGGATGGACCATGACCCAGGGGTTGAGGAACCTGTTCTTCTGCCTCTTATCAGCATGGAATAGCCACAGGCAGACATCACTCATCCACGCCAGACCACACAATACCAGTGGCTTCATACTCAAACTGTGTGGAGAAGGCGGTAATAATCCCTACAAAGAAAAACAATGCAGTCACTCCATTCCCTATTGTTTGCGGCACACTGCTGCGTGTAATTGGCTGCCACGTTTCACCCATAAAATATGCAGTTGACTCACTTTACGATGTATCCCGTGAAGCGCTTTGAGTCGTCACAACAATGTGATAAGGCGTTACACCAAACCCACGGATTGTTTATGACTCTCACTGACTGAGAGAAAGCACATTGGGCCCAGCATGAGGAGGAAAGAGGGAACTCTATTCGATGGGAGATCCTTGTCACCTATCCCTCTCTAGCCATCTCTCTGTCTTTCTCCCACCCTCGAAATGTTCCAGTCTTGTTGCAATAAAACTTCTTTCCAGCGAGTACCTGTGGAACCTGTGCCCACTGCTGCCTTGGTTGGCTCTGTGAGTCTTACAAAGCAATCTGCTGCATGGAGACTGACTGCATCTCGCCTCAAGTCTCTCTCCTCTTCGATGGTCCCATTGGCAACTCCTAATCACCCCATTCCCTCCCCACCCCCATCCCCCGCTCTGACACAGTGACTGTGCAGCGCCTTGGGACGCCCTCCAGTGCAGCTAGGAATAAACCAAATGAGCTAAATTTCAGCTACTCGCACACACGTTACCCCATACCTGGATCAGCCATTAGATTAGATGCTGCACTGAGTTTACCACTAAAGAAGCATATACTGTAGCTCCCGATGTGAAAGATGATACAGTGTACAGATGTAAATTTGTGCATTGGAAATATGACAATATTTACGTGACTCATTGCAAATCACATGCAGCAGCTCAGAACCGTACCAGAAGTATTCAGCCGCAGTTGGTCACTCTCTCCCCTGTGGGTTTAGAAGGGTGTGAGCTCAAGCCCTCCCAATGCTGGGACTTGAACTCACAGTCCAGGCTAATAGTTCAGCGCAGTACTGGGCACCGCAACCCCGGAGGGAGTCAACCTCTCAATGATCTTCTCTAGCTGCTCACATGGATGTGAAAAGATCTCACTGGACGAAGAAGGAAACTTGGGCCCGTGTCTCAGGGCCCTTCTGTGCGTTTACAGTACAGTATATTAAATTTATATAGCGCTGTGCACAAATTTACAGCCACATTTGCCTCTGAAAACCAATCATTACCTTGACAACAGATGCTGTAAATCTCGGAGATGGACATCAAAGGTACAATACAAAAAATCTTTCTAAGTTGTTAAGTGTAGAAAGCTGCAATCGCGTTTACAGACCCATCTGCAGTGACAATTTACAAAGGCTGAATGACGACTGAGCTGGCAACATGTTACAGATTCCCCAGCAGTCCATCATTTGCTGTTTACAATTGCTGTTCAGAGGACTAGCCATCAGGGTAATAATAATAAAAATAATAATCCTTGCATTTGATACAGTGCCTCATCGTGTCATCGAGACGTCTCAATTTGCTTCACAGAATGTATTATCGAGTGGATTTGACTGTGGATTTTGTGGGTAAAATGTAGTCACACATAAAACATAGGAAACTGCTTCCTGCAAGGCTCCAGGAGTACAAGACTAGTGCGTAGACGAATACCGAGGGACCCAATTTTTCAGGCAGCCACACTTTCAGGAACCATTTCTGCAGGCGCTGGTGTGAAACGAACAAAGGAGTGGTAAACACACACACCCACCCCTCGGCAAAATAAAAGCACAAAATCTTATAATTCTGCGACTGAACCCTGAACGGGTGTATATTCTGAGTGAAACATTGAAACGATCAAACGGAATCCATCCCAGTGGATTTAAAACCAAGTTATTTCTCAACATCAACATACTGCAGTCAGTGATTATACACAGGAAATAGTATTAATAGTTCCTCAAAGCCTCCCACTCTGTCTCTGACTCTATTAGTGTTCACTTTAAAAAAACAACTCAAAGCCATTTACTGCCACAGACTTGTACAAATTATTGTCTCAGATCAAAAACACAAAGACCTTCTGCGGGCCCCGCAGCCTTTGGGAACACAAGAGGAGGTCACACTGAAGTCGATTTCAACAGTGCATTAACCAACAGCCTCTCGATAGTGGTGGGGAGGTGCCAGCCCAGATCAACACACCCACTCACTGCACCAGCACACATGCACTCCACCAAGGTTCGTGCAGAGCAGGGAGATGTCCAAGGAAGAGACGAATGGATGATTTAGTGGTACATAAATCTCACCCACCCCCACCATCCAAACCCTTACATTCTGAGTTGATCATTTTTGTCTCGGTCCCCTACAATTATTTCAGCGCTAACGTTCTGTTAAAATGAAAATGAGTAACATGTACATTAATGAGTACATTAATCTTGTTCACAACCACCTCTGGGTACCAAATGGTGAGTCACTGAACAGTCGGTCAGTCAGAGGCACCCAGCTATGGAGGTTGCCGAACAAATAGATGCCCGAACACGGGGGAGCCATTTATCAATGCAACGACTGGACACCTATTGAGCACGGTGTTTAACGCCAGACTCTACACAACGCTTTCCCTGCCATATTAGTCTGCTGATGAGGCTGCTTTCGGCAAACACAGGAGCGGCCACACGCACTGCCATCGGACGGGAATGGAGTGGGAATGTTTCGCGAAAGATCAGCAACCCAGGAAATTCTTGTGACAGAGAGAATAATCGGTCGCTGTAAGATCTCAAAATCCCTTGCAGGTAATTGCAAGGAAGTGTCACAACTGCATCTGCAGGCAAACACAATGAGCAAATTTTCCACACAGTCAAGGACCCTCCAACGGCATTTATCTAGATGATTTGTTAGGGCAGGTCACTGGTAGAAATTCTCTTCTATTTTTCCCAGTCATGTCACAGGATCTTTAGCATCCATCTGAACAGTCAGACAGGACCTCAGTTTAACAGGTTGGATGCCTTGAGCCCATCGTATATAGGATCATATATAGGATCATATGGAGTTGGATGAGAACTGAAGCCAGTATCACCAGACATCTAACCAGAGTTCAGAAATAATACATGTCTTCGAGAAGTCTCAAAGCATTTCTCAGAATATACTGTAAAGTGAAAGTTACTGTATATTTGTGGGTGAAACCTTGGAGAGAAAAGCACCAGTAATAATGCCATTCAGCTGGAAATTTTTGCAGCCTTACTGCCCCTTTGATGCCCGGTTAACAATTTATTATTCGGACTTAAAGTGAGACACTGAAACCCAACAGGCATGCGTGAGAATGACATCGGTAAGCACTCGAGTACAACATCAGGGCCCGCAAAGTTGCAGCGAGTTACACCAGTGAGATTCTGAGATACACAGAGCCAGGTTTCCGGTTGAAGTCCACAGAACCACGGTGGGTGATTGAGCCATTTACAGAACCGAAGGTGGCCATTCGGACCATGGTGTCTGTGCCGAGCTCTATTCGCAGCAATCGTTTCAGTCCTGTCTACTTGCTCACAAAGCTGCCTGGCGCGCACCAACCTGCAGGATTTCAGTCAGAGCACGAGAGAGAAAGTACAAACCGTAGCAAGCTATAGATGAAGGGTTGGCATTCACCTCCCTCGGGAGCAGTTATTTATTCAGAATGGGGTGAAACCTCTAGTTTCAATCTGATTTGACTGTATTAAATAGAGAATATATATATATATTTTTTTGCATCGTTCACATGAGGGAGAGGGTGGGAGGGAAAAAAAAACTTCATCAGCGAACGGCCAGCCTCCAGTTATGAGCTGATAACAAACACATTCGCTCACACACAGCTTCAGCCCCAGCAGAACAGAGCAAACCTGGGGATGTAAGACAAAACTACTGCCGTCAGCTCGCCTGCCAGGCCCGCAGGAGGTATGTACGAGTTATTTATTTGAATAAAACAAAGAGACAGCAGAGTATAGCTGACCAGCCTCTTCAGCACAGCTCGGAGGGAAGAATCAGACTTGCTGGAGGCTTTTCACATGGATCAAATCCTGGGTACACACTGTCTCAGTGGCCAGCGAGAGGGATGGAGATTATCAGCCACTTTGAACTTTGGGTCAAAAATGCTTTGGTTGATCGGACACAAAAGATCCCATGTCAAATTCACCCACATTGTTGGCAAATCTGAGTCCGATTCCTTAAAATGCTGCCAAACCATATGCTTTCCTCACCAAACAGCTGAAATGAACACGAAGACATACGTTATAAGACGAGGCACCCCACTGTGCAAGGAATTAACGCTGTCAATCACTCATCGCTGAGTTCCTGGCCCATCGTCAGGCACCGCATCACTGGGTTCAGAACCCAACAAGACTTGGGGTGGCTGCAAATGACACTGGACAGAAATTCCAATGATATGTCAAACAAAACCTGTTCCTAAGTATGGTTCTAGATGTCCTGGCACCCCAAGAGGGAGGATTCGATCCTCTCAAACTAACAGATTGAAATTCAACCTTGTTGCCATGTGTCGGGACAAAAAAAATATCTACGCAATGACAATTCCTTTGTAACTGGCGGTGTGAAGCGTTGAGATGTTATTTGATAAGGTGCTGCGTCAAATGAAAGGATTATTTTTTAAGCTGTTTTTGTTATGTAAAAAAAAACACATCACCAGCTTTAGATAATCCTCTAAACATCTCAGTTGGGCAGGTGGGGAGCTTGTCAGAGCAAAAACCAAAGAGGAGATGGGGGATCCCCGATCCAGTACAGTGACTGTGCAACCTTCAGCGAGTGAGGCTGCTGCAGAGTGTGGGAGCAAGTCTAAGACCAGGGAGTGAGACAAGGGAATGTCCACAAAGGTCCAGGGAGAGAGACCCAGTAGCAAGCCTAGCACAGCACAACCACAAAGAGCGACAGAGAAGAGAAAAATGGATAATAACACTTGGATTTGATACAGTGCCTTATCACATCTTTGAGGCGTCCTCAGGTGCTTCATATCCTGATGCAAAATCTATTGTGTATTTTGTGGGTGAAACGTGGCAGCCAATTGCACAAAGCATGCGATAACATCTGTGAATGCCAGATGGCTTAAAGTGGATATTGAACTCATTGACATCCTGCACCTAGGGGGTGAATAGCAATCTGCACACTTCTTAATAACCACGTCACAAAAAAGCCAACTCTTGTCAGACAAACGAAAAAAAGACATACCACGGAATTTCTTTTCATCCCAAAAATTTGGGTGCAAGTTTCCTTACTCCACACGCAATAATAATCCCTCAAAAAATAAATTGGTCATTTCAATCCACAGGTGTTTGTGGGGGACGCTGCCGTGCGCAATTGGCTGCCGCGTTTCGCCCACAAATATACAGTCAATTCCCTTTACAGTATATTCTATGAAGCGCTTTGAGACGTCTAGAAGACGTGAAAAGCGCTCTATCAAATGCAAGGATTATTATTATTATTATAAATGAATTGTTTGGTGGTTTGAGTAAATTTGAGAAGGGGAAGAGACCAGAATAACACGCGAACAACTTGATTTCACACTGGAAAGGGTTAAAGAGAAAGCTACTGATGTTCAGACTCCAGCTTCAGAGCAGGACTCCAGCCAATAAAGTGGATTAAGAATCCTCCTGCACAGTTTCCAATGCATTTGCCCAGAGTGATGCAAATAAAAAAAAGAGGATTAGGGCAGGAGATTTGACAGAAAAACAAAAGTGTAATACAATAAAAAGGAGCAACAGTTACAAAACCACTAACAATGGCTTCTCATGTTCCTTCCCATCGGCTGTTGACCCATTTACTTCTCTGGCACCACAACGCCAGGCAAATCTGAGCTGCTAATGTTGAACATTCCTGACTGATTGACATTCATCTGAATTAACACAGACCGCTTAACATTAGTATTTTTGAAAATAAAATAGGCTACGCTACTGAATGCAAACTGCTCCCACATAATGTGAACAGGGTGCAGCCATGATCTGCAATTTACACACAGACCAAAATGTTAGCGATTGACACAGATATACACCCCCCCGCCCCCACCCCCCCACCACGCCTTGAGTGTGACACACAACAGGAATTAGTGCTTTGGGTACTTCAGCAGAACACACGAGAGTCTAGAGCTCCACAGAGGGCAGATGAAGGCATTTAATTCGAACTTGCTTTCAGACAAGTGAAAACTTCTGACGGGACAGTGGTTCTCACCGAAGAGGGGACAGGCACGAACGATGCCGGCCGCTCAGCTCGCCATCACTGCGATGGGGCTGCTAAGCCAGCCTCTGAACCGTCGAGCTGTAACTTGAACAGGTGCCCCCGGGCATCGAGGGCACCTTTTTAAAAAGGATTCCCCTTTCCACCGGTTATCAGGTGAAGTGAGCAGCTGGCCGATGTTTGTGGGCAAACACCACAGGCACTGGAGGGGAGACAACAACAGCAACCACAGAGCTCAATCAGAAGCCGTTTTCTTTAGCTGAAACGCAGGACCTGCTATCAGTCCCTTGATGCTACCTCCAACTTGCTCGGGTCCCAACCCCTGACTGTTGAGCGCCTTTGGGACGTCCTCCTGACATGAAAGGCGCTCTACAAATGTAACTTTGTTGTTGTTGTTGTTGTTCGCTTAAGTCGCATTCTAGTGACCCATGAAACAAAGAATAACTTGTCTACCCATGAGAAGTTGGATGCACACCGCAGCGCACCCCTTCCCCCCACACCCCATCACCCCCCCCCCCCACCCTCACCTCAATTGCCTTCGAACTGTCCTCACACCGTCGGGATAGCCTAACATCCCCCACCCTGGGAGGACAGCTCAAGTCGAGTGTCTCTCCAGCTCTGCTGAGACCGGCTCCAGTGCTTTGTGCGTGGCTGTTGACGGCTCCTCTCCTACCTCCACCTTGCACCGAGCTCGGAGCAGCTTTGTTTAGCCTATAACACTCACAGTAGGCGGCGGCGAGGAAGGTTACAGTGAGATCAGGACGGGAGAAGACAGGTTTTGCCTGAAACTCCGTGAGCTGGCAACAAAAGAGGGAGCCACGCATGTGGTACAGACTATTACAGTGTGTTGGAGGCAGTGCTTCGAGCGAGCACAGCATTCAATTACACTGTGAAAAACAGTTACATTACAAGCATGAATAAGACTTGGAGTTGGTATAACATCTCACTCAAAGTGTTTCATAAATAGTTGCTGTCGAGTGTAGTGGCTGTGCTTAGGGAAATCGCAGCAGCCATTTTGCATACAGCGCTGCCCCTCCCCCTGCATGGCGCTTGGAGCTCCCTCAAGAGCCAACGGTGACAGAGTGAACCCAACACTTATTTGGTTTAACGACCAGTTCTTTATTGGCAATTCTTTACAATTGGAAATCGCACAGCGAGGTGCACTGCTGTGAGGAGACTGAAAATTGGGGAGAAATTACAATGTGTTTCTAAACTGGGGCTTTCAGTTTTCTCAGAATAACGCTCAGTGGAAGATGTGGAAACAGGAAACGCTCTTGTGGTTGTTCCTGGCAGGGAATCGTTCCATGAGAAGAAGGACCTCGGCTTCGGTGGGACTAGTCTTGCGATAGTTTTAGCTCAGTCTAATCAAACACCGCAGTATTTGGGCCATGGCTTTCCGACCAATCCGTCACCATCAACACACTGTACCAGCAAATGGGTCACAGGGAGTGTCCGTCTGAGAGGCAACTGATAAAGAGCTGGAAGGTCAATGTATCAGCAAGGGCAAAACAGCTGGACCAACAGAGAGTGAAAGTAGAGCTAATCCCTTCATTCATAACGTCATGGATGCTCTCACAGCGCAGGCCACTCTGGCTCGACTCTCCATTAAGCTTTACCTTCCAACGGGCTGGAAGCCGCGGGATTATAACGGATTACGACATAAAATCTTTCTGTAACAATTTAGGAAAAAGGGTCCCAGAAGGCACACCATCTGTGGTGCGGGCGGGTGGGATGCGAGAAGGAACCAGCATTTACAACGCAGCTTATTTCATTGTTCTGTTAACCGTTGCTCTGCTGACTTGTAACCACGCGGTTGGTTGAGGAGCAAGCTGCCGAACAACAGGAAGAACAACACCTCACTGATGCCCCCATCCAAATGGTATTGGAGAGAAGTGATCCAACCCAAATGTTTGCTGGGAGAATAAACAACCCAATCACTTAATAAATATTGATTCACATTCAACGCAAGCCACCCATGATCTTTGACGTGTATACCTGAACACGCAGACAGGAGCACGTAAGCCGGAGAATGGTGGACACACACACACGCGGATGGACGGACACACACACACACACACGCGTGCGCGCCCCTCGGTACTGCATTGGAATGTCACGCAAAGGGCTGGCGGCCGTGCCCGCTCCGTTCTGACTATGGCACGTGGCAGGAGAGGCAGACATGCAAACATTGCCATCTGTCAGCAGCAGTGGTTACCATGGCACCAGGCTCAGGCAGTAAACAGAGCAGCGACTGCACTGAGCCACGCGTGTGGCCGGTATCTCAGTCTACAGCCTCTAAAGTTGTGTGTGGTTTTTTTAAAAAAAAAGTTGAAATGTTGGATTACAACGCCAACACTTCAGCTCACACTCACTCCCACACTCCAGCTGAGGCCAGGCTCCCTATCATCTGTTGGCTTTCAGCATCTCCGCATCACCACCCCTCCCCCCCACCCGCCCCACCATCACACACCCCTCGAAGGGGAAAATCATCCATGTTAAACTCGTAAGTCACTGAAAAGGCAGTACTCGAAAAGGGCTTCACACAAGTTACTTGAGCGTGAAGTGACTGTCGTGAATTGCTATCAACATTACCTTACAGTAGCATGTGACTACCGGGACGGTAGAGGCAAACGAGTTAGGCCTTGGCCTTTTTTACTTTCAGCATCTAGCGATTGCTACGCTACTTCACCTGCCAACAGTGCTCCACAACACAAGACTGAGATAGACACCTAGTCAGTTCATCCAAGTTTTTGTGGTTTGAATGAGGGAAGATGGAGTGTTGGTTGAGGCAGGCGTGAAACTCCAATTAAGTGGAATCGCTGGAGTCCAGCAAATCAGCATGCAAGTTGCATACATACATCAGGGCTCCTAAGTAAGTGGCTGTTATCAGAACACTGGTTGCCAAAAGTTGATTGCATTGAAGTGGATGGGTTACCTCTCCAGGCTTTGGGCAGTAAAGAGCAGTAAACACACACGCAAGACTAATCCTATCCATCACAAACCCCCGCGACACTGACACTGTTTAGGTGGACAATGGGCCGGGGTCCAATGTTTGAGTTAAAACTTGCTGAGGAAAGCCGATCTGCGGAGGGAGTTTTTCCCACTGCCCGTCTTTGCTGCCTAACCCGCTTACGTCCTGCAGGACACGCTCAGTGTCGAAATGTTGCTCATACAGAGGATTAGAGGTTCACGATCCATTGTGCAAGAGCGACCCGGCCAGCAGTACACGGCCGCAGACAGTGCACATCAAGTGGGAACCAGGGTGACTTTATGGTACAAGGTAGAAACAGAAGGTCCAAAGCTTTGCCTGTCTCCTCCTCGTCCATTCAAAAGTTCAGTTGCAGACATTAATTAAGCCGATGACTCATGCATCAAAAACAACAGAGCTTCCACTCTCAGCCCATTCCCTGTCCTCTCCACCAAGCGCAACGATCCACACAAAGATTGTCATTCATTAGTGGGATCCTGCTGTACAGCTACGGACAGTCGAGAGTGCACAATTACCACACAAAGATAACATCGCTCCCTGGGCTTGAAGTCACATCACCACAGCGATGTTAACACACACACACACACACACGCACGCATTGCGACAACCCAAACTGCCGTTTATCAGACCCACATATTATCCTCACAATCACCATTTTATCCCTGGACCAAAAGGGGATCTGGATTAGCACCGCGCACAGCCTGAGGTGGCTACTTCCCTTCCAACACTCATTATCAAAGGAGCTTCATTAGGCAGACCCAGGCCATCAATAATGGGCAGTTTTTGATTTAAGGAGCTCACCGTGAGGTTATTCTTTCTCCGGACTATCGAGGGAAATCGATGCCAGATTTTCACAACTGCAATCTTTCACAAGATGGTCTAAAATAAAGAGCGCCTCAGTCAGCTTCGCTCCCATCACTGTCCAGCCAAATACTGTAGTAGGTACAGTACAACAAACAGCAAGAATTTGCACTTAAGATAGCGCCATCCGCTCCCCAGAGCGCTCGAGAGGACAATCAACGTTAACATTGAGGAGAGTAATCCCTAAATCGTCCCTTTTTGCCAAAGTGTAGGTCAGGGGTAGTGCCACGGTCTTCATTCAAGCTACACACACACGCGCGCGCGCGCGGAGGACCGCAAGGGGGCAAGGAGTTATCAGGGAGTCAGGTCACACCAGGACACAGCAAAGGGCCCGGAATAGAACCCAGATTGGTGTGCTGTGAATCCGGGCAGGACCTGGAGAAAAGCGAACCTTTAAAGAGGGACTTGGCATGGAGAGCACGTACAATTAGCTTTGGACAAGCTGCCGAACCACATTATTTTAAAACTCCATTCATTCAGTCACACTGTGGCACAGGATTATACTAATCCCGCAGATAAATGACAGGGAAGCACCGTTCCTGCATCTTTATATAAGAGATCGAATACTCCACGAGGCACAATAATTCTGTGCGCTCAAGCGCGAGTGTGCGCACTCTCTCTCCCACCCTCTGCGCGGATGCAGTGAACCAAGGGAGGAGCAGGCCGGATAATAATAATAATCCTCGCATTTTGTTTATCGCGCTTTTCGCATCTTATCGACGTCTCAAAAGCGCTTCACAGAATGTACTGTAAAGTGAATTGACTGTACATTTGTGGGCGAAACTCGGCAGCCAATTGCGCACAGCGGCGTCCCCCCCCGTCCCCCCCACAAACAGTCGTGGATTGAAATGAACAATTTTATTATCGATGGGCTGAATCGTCTTTCTCCAGGTCTGGATTTCCTCCCTTTCTGCTGCACTCTCCACCTGCCCCCCCCCCCTCTAACCCTCCCACACACCCCCACCCCCACCGAAAAATCACCAGCAAATGTTCACTGCCCCCATCACGGCCTGGCTCGTACACAATGTGTTTCACCTGACTGCAGCTTCATCACAAATAAAGAGGGACTAAGAAGACTGCAGTTCTCACCTCACCACAAAGATTCCAGCTGTTTGGAGCTGAAATGTGCGTGGGAGGAAATCAGATCATGAATACCTGCATCACATTTGCGTTGTGGGGTAGAATTATGCTGTACGGTTCACACACCTCACTCTTGCTGCAGATAATAAATAATTGATCCTTGCATTTGATACAGCGCCTGCCTTATCACGTCTTTGAGACGTCTCAAAGCGATCCACAGAATATACTGTAAAGTGAATTAAACCGCATATTCTGCGGGCGAAAAGCATTAGCTAATTGCACACTCAGTTGCGGATTGAACGACCCAATTATTATTGTGTTTTTTTCCCCCAAAAAAATAGGTATTACTACCCCCGGAAACGTAATCCATCAATTGACTTAACAACTGGGTTCCGACTTACTGCTAGGTAACAGAGGTAAAGTTAGGAAATTCGCCCAACGTCTCTCCCTGCCCGGGAATCGAACCCAGGTCCTCTCAGTGCTCTAACCATTAACGTACAGGAATCCTGATGCTCTAGAGTAAGAGATGGAACAATTTGCTCTCTGTGCACCATGGCACAATAACAACAACAACAACCACCACCACCCTTTGTTGTGCTTTGTAACATTAATACCTCTCCTGCCTCCACATTTTAATGTTCATTCATCGCCCCGATTGCGATGTGATAGCCTCAGTGACTGACTGCAATGAAAGGCAATTTCAGTCGTTCATCTGGAGATGTTGACAGAAAGGATTTCTGGACTCCAGAAATGTGAAGGTGATAAATTGAGTAAGGAACGTTGGCAAGTCGATTCATTTCCCTCCCAGGTCGATGCCTCACAAATTCCCTCAGTTAGGGCAGGGCCACATTGCGCCAGTGACGTCACCGTAAGCTCACATTATAAAGGCAACATCAGGAAAAGTGCGGGTATGAAGCAAAATATTTTTTTCTCAGGCACTTAAATGGAGATTTAAAAACGAATTGAGCTATATAGTACTCGTTGAGATTTGGATTCATTGCCAACATGCCACAACTCACTTTCCTGTTTAGTGGGACTCCAGAAGCAATATCCAGCAATCGAATCGATCCACTAATACTGCAACTCCTGACATTCCAATATTAAACGTCTTAATGTGCGAAGTTCATAAATTGGCTGACTGTATTTCCTCCCTCCCTCCTCCCCACCCCTCCCCCAGCCCACCACTTAGAACTTCAGTTTCGCGATTTGCTCTCATATTGAATCTCACAAATTGAAAGTGCCTCAACATTGACTCAACTGTCAAATGGTTTCGTTCTTTTGTTGTGCATTATCACACCGTAGGTCTCAATCAACACATCCAAACCAGTTTAGCACATTTTAGCCTAGATGTACAGAAACCTCACAAAGATAAGGAGTTCCTGGGACTGAAAACTGTGTTTTTTTAATATAAAAAGGGACCTTTCTGTGCGGAAGACCACCAACAACATTTACCTACTTACCAGTGTAATTCACCTGATCCTACACTACCACACCAATGATTTCTTCTCAACTGAGCCGGATTAGATGGGACAAATGGAAAAGTGAAGGGATTACTGTAACGCAACACTGCTAAACTCACTCAGAGCAGGCTTGATTTAACGTGGGTGCCACAGTAAACCCATTAACTCTTCAGGTTAAGACCAGACTTCGGATTGGAACACGCAGTCTGTAATTATTTGGTTATTTTCAGCATGACACGCGGCGAACAGGAAGAATTGGGGAACTGTGGAGTGGGGGGTGGGGGAGAGGTGAAGTTTTTTTTGCAAAAAAACAACAAAAAGATTGGGTTGGGTGACAGACAAGTCAGTCCAAAAGTCAGAGTTGTGAAAGGGTTTCATCTCCAACTCACTGCAATGAATAATCGCTCGTTTGCACATTCAAAAGAGGGATTCTTTTGTTTTATAAAATAAAAGGGGCAATTCGATTCAGAAAACCCCCATGCAACACAGATGAGTTGAGCAACTCCTTTTTTTGTGCTGAAAATGTCAAAATGTTTCCTTTTTTTGGTTTGTGGCCAGAACTAGACACAACCCAACCTTGGATTTGGATGTTCCTTCAGATGTACAGCAACAAAGACGCCTCATTTGCTCGTCTCCTCTTTGGGCTAGCAGCGAGCCGGTCTCTTCTGAGATCACGGTTTCTAAAATACGCTCCAAACTGACGGGATGAAAGTCTCGTTTGTTAAACGCTCCCGCTCCACAGGGAACCGGCTGGGTGGTTTTGAAGAGGAAAGTGGACAGTGGAGTTAACAGCTCGGGTGCATTGTAGCAAGAGAGGAGATTTGTCACACCAGGCCCTCAAAGCAGGGAGACAACGGAGGAACTTTTAAAACACAATTAACCCTGCTCAGGGGCCAAGAGGCAGCACCAGGATTCGCAAAGCACCAGCCCCCCAAAAAAATCCCACAGCCAATCAATTAATTTGGTAACTGCTCAGATAAAATGCCATTTGGACCTCAACAACCAGATTAGACAAATCTGATCTGCAGACCAAAACACTATAAAAGAGCTACCGACATTCATCCCCTGTAATTCCCTCGACAATACATTGCCGCATGTTTTAACCAGCCACTGACGCTGGATGTTTTGAGCGGTCAAGCTAAGAAGCAGTTGGAGGTAAATAGTCTCAGAAAGGCCCAGAAGCCTACAACATCAACAACTTGGATTTATATAGTGCTCTCCGCGCCGGACGGTGTCTCAAGAGAGCTTAGAACACATCACGGTTAATGGGTTACTCGAAGCTCAGTACAGTACTTCCTTCCTCAAGTGAAACCGGTTGCAAAAACATTTCTGTCAACGCGCATTTGTTTGTTACCACAACTACCATGGCTGTGTAACGATTTCAGCTGTTTGCAAATCAGACATCAGCACACTTGCTCCGTCCACGTCCGCGACCAAACAATCACTTCGTGTGGGCGAGGCACTCACTCAGAGGTGGAGGCCAGATCCCCGAGGAAGACGGGACTCCCTAAAAACATCAGCAAACCCACCTCAGGAGAGGATAGTGACCTGAAGCCACTCACCTGTCAACCCTATTTCAACACCGGCCTCAATGCTGAAATACACGTGCTACGGACTGATCTCGCGTGTGTCCTGTAACAGTGGTCAAGTGAGACCCTTAAGTGCTACAAACGCTCCAGCGGCAAAGCTAGGGAGGCCCCTCAATCATCAACAACCACAACTTGAGTTTATATAGCGCGCTTCAGGCAAGACAGTGTCTCGCGGTGCTCAACAATGGGGTAGTCTGACGTCGAGTGGGGAAGAGGAAGAGATGCGACAGTAAATATGGTAGAAGAGGAATGTCTCCAGTTGTGTTCTGAGATGGGGGGGGCGGGGGGGGGGGAGAAAAGAGAGAGTTGAGGCAAGCCACATCAGCCATGTCAGCAACTAGTCCAACTAGTCTTGTAGGTCACCAGAAATTAGGATTTTAAGGCAGGAATTCCCAGTTCGTTCAGTGGCCACACCTGCTTTTTAATTAATCAAATCAATCTTGACATCCTTAGAAGTGTTGCGTCGCAAAGCAAACCTTCTCAAGCCATTGAAATCACATCACACAATGGCTTCATTTACTCAATGGCTTGAATGTTTTTATACGAATCTAAATATGGGCATGGAATGAATCAATCTGTAACCAGATAATACATCTGGTTAGGATTTATTGATCAGAAGATATTTACAGGAGTTTGATCCAATCTCTTTACCACAAATTCCAGGCACCGACAAGCAGGAGCAACTGGGAATGTATTCTGGGAAGCGCTTTGGGGCGTGTCAACAACACGATCAGACTCTATATCAAATGCAAGGATTATTATATATCACCATCATCCACAAACAGCACATCGACACTGCTGTGATAAGGGGTTAAACACAGGACAATTAAGATATTATTGGGCCATGATTTACCACTTGAAATGAAGTAGAACGTTTGGAGTCTTTCACAGAATGCCGTACTTAGTTTAACAGCCGATGCCTCCCACAGGGAGATGGGGCACTCAACAACACAGCGAAACGTTCACTTCCTGAAATCGCAAACATTCGCAACACTGAGGGTTGAAGTTGAATTGTTACCATAATGACGGAGGCTTTTTTTTTCCCCCCCCCCCCACCCCGTGCTATATTGATGCAATGCAACAATTGTCTGCAAACAATTTGTAACAGATGTTGACTGCGTGAAACACATACACTCCCGACAGCCTCACTCCTCCCTCAATGCCCGTTAAGAAGGCAAAAGGAAATGCTCCCTTTACCCCCGAAGGCCTGAGTCAGAGCAGTTCGGAACGCCTTGGACTCAATTACGTCCATCGCAGAGGCTCAGAAACTGGTCCTGCTCAGGCCTGTACACGGTTAGAGCCGTGAGCCAAGCCATCCTTCGGAATTGCCACATTACCAAACGGCAGACCACACGGTACGTGGCTACACATTCAAAATAAGTTCCCTCGCGTCATCGTGGGGAACTCGAGACACTCCCTCGCTTGCCTCCTTCAAGATCGGTTTCAAGAGCCTCCTCTCTTGGCCTTGCCTTCGGTCGCCATCCTACCCCTCTCTGCCCTCCCACCCCTCTCTGCCCTCCCTCATCCCAACCCTGCACCCCCTCTCACCCCCCCCCCCCCCCCACACGCTGGAGTCCTGGCCCCTGAGTGTGAGACATCCTCCCGACATGAGAGGCGCTCTACAAATGTCATTTTGTTGTTGCTGTTTTTTTTGTCTTGAACCGCAGTGTCGGGAATCACCGGCCTTAGCAATCAGATGTGACTCGTGTCTCAACTCCCCACTCAGGTGGACGGTTACGATCTGATGTCACCATTCAGCAAAAGGGAGTCAGTCGCTCTCAAAACGCTGGCAACAGCGATGCCCCCCCCCCCCCCCCCCCCCACCCAACCGATACAATTACACATCCACTTCATGGCAGTTTTGTGGGGTCTCTGCCATGTGCAAATTGGCGAGTCACCACAGCTGGAAACATGGACACATGCGCTGACATCTCGTCAACTCACAAAGCGCGGGTCACTTTGAGAGATACGCGGCCCCGAATCCAATCATCAAATCGCGTTTGCGAAGAGCTCAAATGATGTAAATGTCTCCATTTACCGGTTGCGTACCGGGCGGTCGGTACGTTAGAGGGTGAAAAAAAACAAGGGGTGGGGGGGGGGAATTTCCCATCTCATGCAAATTGTTTTTTTAAAACAAAACAGCTGAATATCTAATCAAAATTTTGAAGGAAATAAACCATGGAAATAAACCATTCCGTTAGCTTAGGGCATTCGGGTGCCAGCCGGCACTGCACAGCTCTGAAAGCAAATCCTGCCGTTTTAAGATGCATTGCTTATTACTGAATACTGAACAAACCGACCTGTTGTGGGGGGGGAGAGTGGGGGGGATGGGGGA
>JAYJKW010000462.1:0-46690 GCA_035084275.1 Hydrolagus colliei
TACACATAAGCTTGTGTTTTCTTGCCCGTGCCCTGTGCTGGGCCTTGTCAAATTACGTTAGGGCTCATGAATGTGTTAAGGTTTTTTTTAAGAAAACAATATTGTTTTTGTTAAAAATGAGGGAGAAATATTTTTTGGGGGGGCGTTTTAGGGGGGGGAAAAAATTAGGCATACTTAGGGTTCTTGTTTTAGGGTTAGGGTAAGTTTTTTAGGGGTTAGCGGTTAGTAATTAGGAGTTATTTTCGGTGCTATTGAAATTGTGGTTACTTGGGGTGTTATTGTAAGGTGGGGTTCGGTTAGTTGGGGTGTGGTAGGGGGATGGGTGGGGGTGGGGTGTGTGTAGAGGGGGTGGGTTTCTACCCATTCTGATAATATGTTGTCTAGCCCTATCTGCTGTTGAGATTCTAAATTTATGTTTAAGGGCCTTCCTTGCCCAGGAGGTTGCCACTGTGAGGGCTTCCTCCACTCGATCAATCTGTCCTATTGATATAATCTCATTGTTTAATTGAATTACACTATCTTCATTAATGTTTGATTAGGGTATTGCGGGTCTCTTTTGCCCACCTCTCTGCATTCCTGTTTAATTTGCAGAGGGTCTCTTTTGAAGGCATAGCCGGTTTAATAAATTCTGTTAATTTCTCTACTTGGTTCCGAATTCCCTTCGGGGGGGTGTCTTTATTCTTTAGAATAATTAAATGATGGTATGTCTGCATCAATCTAAAAAAGGCCCTCACTGTCCTTGTGAATGTGTCCTGGTGTGTGTTATTTTGAGACCCACCCAAGTCACTCAGATACGTTCGGTTTACATTTCTGTAACTTGCATGAAGTCCGTATCATGTTGTGAGAAATGAGTGGGGTGTGGAAAGATGTATAAAGGAGAGAGAGGTAAGCTTACTCCGGGGGGTTCGGGTCTTTGCTAGGAACCTTGATTGGGTTATCCGAGGATCCCGGTTCCGCGGCCTACTCTCGTGGCTTTCGACTTTCCCCTGCCCGGGTAGCTGGAAAAGAGGCTAAACAAAAGGGGTGGGTTTAAGGGGAAAAAAGGCTAAACAAAGGGGGTGGGGTTTAAGGGGAAATAAAGTAGAAGAGTGAAAAAAGAGTAATTATTAGGGAGGAAAAAGAATATTAATTGATGACAGAGTGGAAAAAAAAGAAAAAGGAAAACCAGAAATCCACTACACAAAATATACCGAGGGTCGAGGTCTAACGATCCCAACTCGGCAATACCGGCTCTCTGCGGTTTAAAACGCCCACCTCAGCCACACCGGCTCTCTGTGGTTTAAAGCGCTTTCTGTGCTGGAAACTGGAAAGGAGGAGAAATAATTATTAAATTAAAAAAATTCTTAATCAATAACCATTAAGGAAATTAAAACTGGAAAGGAGGAGAAATAATTATTAAATAAGAAAAAAAATTCTTAATTAATAACTATTAAGGAAGTTAAACTGGAAAGGAGGAAAGTAATTATTAAAGAGGAAAAAGAATTATTAACTGATAAGAGTGGAAAAAAAAGGGGGAAAAAAAGAGAACAGCAAATCCACTACACAAAATATACCGAGGGTCGAGGTCTAACGATCCCAACTCGGTAACACCGGCTCTCTGCGGTTTAAAACGCCCACCTCAGCCACACCGGCTCTCTGTGGTTTAAAGCGCTTTCTGTGCTGGAAACTGGAAAGGAGGAGAAATAATTATTAAAGAGGAAAAAGAATTCTTAATTGATAACTATTAAGGAAGGAAAAGAATTATTAATTGAAAACTCCCCCGACGTTTCGCCAATGCCTGTGGCTTTTTCAAGGAGGTTTTTCAAAATGATTCTTAATTTACTAAACATTTATATCTGGGTGAGAGAGGTGACAGAGGAACAACAGACAGAGTGTTTTCAGAGTGAGAGCACAGGGTGTGCTTAGTTGTTAAAATGTTAATGGCTACCCTCCATGTATTTCTTTTGTTGATGAATCTCATAAGAATTAAAGAGACTCGGTTTGTTTGTCTCCAGTAATTTTCTGCTCGTTTAAAGTGATGGCTACTGTTCCTGTGTTTCTTTAATGGCTATCCTGTGAAATCCAAGTGTGTTAACCACTTGGTTCTTTTGTCAGCAGAAATGCTCTGTCTGTTTAAACCGGTGTTATTTCTGTTTAAACTGGTGTTATTTCCACTGTCTAGGGAAACAAGTCATTTAGCTCGTCTAAGATATTTACTACGCATTGTTTGCATGGAGATTTAAATTAAATTAAATTAAATTATACTCTCTCCGGTTCCCCTACTGGTATTAAAAGTTTCAGCTTTAAGTTTTGTTTCAAAAGAGGAATCCTATGGCCTATTCTAGCTATTGTGAGAAAATTAGATAGGTTATGCTGCTTAAAAATAGGTGGCTTTGTTAAAAAAATCTAACCTGCGTTTTTTTGGGGGGGGAAAAAGAAGGTAAGGGATTCTGTTGTTGCCTCTGACTTCCCTGTGCTGGGAATGTCGGCCTGGGTACACATTCAATCCTGGCCCGCTCGTAATTTGTGATCCCACTTGTCTGGCAGCACGAATGATTCTCTCAAACTTTCTTTTAGAAACGTTGTACACAGTAGCAGCCACGTTCTTGGCTTATTTGCTGTGTTACACCGGTCTTGGTTTTATCATCGGGAACCATTCGTGGCACTTGTAGGGGTTAGGTTTTATAAATTTCGGGGATCATTGGTACACATATGCTTGTGTTTTCTCGCCCGTGCCCTGTGCTGGGCCTTGTCAAATTACGCTAGGGCTCATGAATGTGTTAAGGTTTTTTTAAGAAAACCATATTGTTTTTTTTAACAAAGTGAGGGAGAAACATTTTTTTTTTGGGGGGGGGGGTTTAGGGGGGGAAAAAAGGCATAGTTAGGGTTCTTGTTTTAGGGTTAGGGTAAGTTTTTTTTGTGGGTTAGCGGTTAGTAGTTAGGAGTTAGTAATTAGGATTAGGGGCTCTGGTTAGTTTTAAGTTTTGTAAATTTTGGGGTCTAAATGATTAGGGGTTTGGTTTAGGTGTTAGGGGTTACAGGAGGGGGCTAACTTTAGTGTAGTGAGGGAGAAACATTTTTTTTTTTTTTTTTTTTTTTTTTTTTTTTTTTTTGGGGGGGGGGAAAAATTAGGCATAATTAGGGTTCCTTAGGGTTAGGGTAAGTTGTTAGGGGTTAGCGGTTAGTAATTAGGAGTTAGTAATTAGGATTAGGGGCTAGGGTTATTTGTAAGTTTTGTAAATTTTGGGGTCTAAATGACTGGGGGTTTGGTTTGGGAGTTTAGGGGTTACAGGGGGGGGGGGGGGGGGGGGGCTAACTTCAGTGGATGGGGTTGCGTTCGGGTTCTAGTTCTGCGGTTGTCCTATTAACAGGGAGGGTGTGGTGGGGTTAATCTGTATTGTTTGGGGGGACCCAGCTACCCTCCAAAAGTCAGCCATCACCGTCGGTGATTGTGGTTGCTCCTGGGATGCCGGGAGAATATCCAGGTCCAAGTGCACAGACACATTAGAGCGGAATCTGGATGTAGCTAGCTGGGGCGGGAGGAATGGGGTGGCTAGCTGGGGCGGGAGGAATGGGGTGGCTAGCTGGGGCGGGAGGAATGGGGTGGGTTCGTTTAATGTTGTTATTTTCGGTGCTATTGAAATTGTGGTTACTTGGGGTGTTATTGTAAGGTGGGGTTCGGTTAGTTGGGGTGTGGTGGGGGGATGGGTGGGTGTGGGGTGGGGTGTGTGTGGAGGGGGTTGGTTTCTACCCATTCTGATAATATGTTGCCTAGCCCTATCTGCTGTTGAGATTCTAAATTTATGTTTAAGGGCCTTCCTTGCCCAGGAGGTTGCCACTGTGAGGGCTTCCTCCATTCGATCAATCTGTCCTATTGATAAAATCTCATTGTTTAATTGAATTATACTGTCTTCATAATGTTTGATTAGAGTATTGCGGGTCTCTTTTGCCCACCTCTCTGCATTCCTGTTTAATTTGTAGAGGGTCTCTTTTGAAGGCATAGCCGGTTTAATAAATTCTGTTAATTTCTCTACTTGGTTCCGAATTCCCTTCGGGGGGGTGTCTTTATTCTTTAGAATAATTAAATGATGGTATGTCTGCATCAATCTAAAAAAGGCCCTTACTGTCTTTGTGAATGTGTCCTGGTGTGTGTTATTTTGAGAACCACCCAAGTCACTCAGATACGTTCGGTTACATTTCTGTAACTTGCATGAAGTCCGTATCATGTTGTGAGAAATGAGTGGGGTGTGGAAAGATGTATAAAGGAGAGAGAGGTAAGCTTACTCCGGGGGGTTCGGGTCTTTGCTAGGAACCTTGATTGGGTTATCCGAGGATCCCGGTTCCGCGGCCTACTCTCGTGGCTTTCGACTTTCCCCTGCCCGGGTAGCTGGAAAAGAGGCTAAACAAAGGGGGTGGGTTTAAGGGGAAAAAAGGCTAAACAAAGGGGGTGGGTTTAAGGGGAAATAAAGTAAAGAGTGAAAAAAGAGTAATTATTAGGGAGGAAAAAGAATTATTAATTGATGACAGAGTGGAAAAAAAAGAAAAAGGAAAACCAGAAATCCACTACACAAAATATACCGAGGGTCGAGGTCTAACGATCCCAACTCGGCAATACCGGCTCTCTGCGGTTTAAAACGCCCACCTCAGCCACACCGGCTCTCTGTGGTTTAAAGCGCTTTCTGTGCTGGAAACTGGAAAGGAGGAGAAATAATTATTAAATAAAAAAAATTCTTAATCAATAACCATTAAGGAAATTAAAACTGGAAAGGAGGAGAAATAATTATTAAATAAGAAAAAAAATTCTTAATTAATAACTATTAAGGAAGTTAAAACTGGAAAGGAGGAAAAGTAATTATTAAAGAGGAAAAAGAATTATTAACTGATAAGAGTGGAAAAAAAAGGGGGGAAAAAAAGAGAACAGCAAATCCACTACACAAAATATACCGAGGGTCGAGGTCTAACGATCCCAACTCGGTAACACCGGCTCTCTGCGGTTTAAAACGCCCACCTCAGCCACACCGGCTCTCTGTGGTTTAAAGCGCTTTCTGTGCTGGAAACTGGAAAGGAGGAGAAATAATTATTAAAGAGGAAAAAGAATTCTTAATTGATAACTATTAAGGAAGGAAAAGAATTATTAATTGAAAACTCCCCCGACGTTTCGCCAATGCCTGTGGCTTTTTCAAGGAGGTTTTTCAAAATGATTCTTAATTTACTAAACATTTATATCTGGGTGAGAGAGGTGACAGAGGAACAACAGACAGAGTGTTTTCAGAGTGAGAGCACAGGGTGTGCTTAGGTGTTAAAATGTTAATGGCTACCCTCCATGTATTTCTTTTGTTGATGAATCTCATAAGAATTAAAGAGACTCGGTTTGTTTGTCTCCAGTAATTTTCTGCTCGTTTAAAGTGATGGCTACTGTTCCTGTGTTTCTTTAATGGCTATCCTGTGAAATCCAAGTGTGTTAACCACTTGGTTCTTTTGTCAGCAGAAATGCTCTGTCTGTTTAAACCGGTGTTATTTCTGTTTAAACTGGTGTTATTTCCACTGTCTAGGGAACAAGTCATTTAGCTCGTCTAAGATATTTACTACGCATTGTTTGCATGGAGATTTAAATTAAATTAAATTAAATTATACTCTCTCCGGTTCCCCCTACTGGTATTAAAAGTTTCAGCTTTAAGTTTGTTTCAAAAGAGGAATCCTATGGCCTATTCTAGCTATTGTGAGAAAATTAGATAGGTTATGCTGCTTAAAAATAGGTGGCTTTGTTAAAAAAATCTAACCTGCGTTTTTTTGGGGGGGGAAAAAGAAGGTAAGGGATTCTGTTGTTGCCTCTGACTTCCCTGTGCTGGGAATGTCGGCCTGGGTACACATTCAATCCTGGCCCGCTCGTAATTTGTGATCCCACTTGTCTGGCAGCACGAATGATTCTCTCAAACTTTCTTTTAGAAAAGTTGTACACAGTAGCAGCCACGTTCTTGGCTTATTTCCTGTGTTACACCGGTCTTGGTTTTATCATCGGGAACCATTCGTGGCACTTGTAGGGGTTAGGTTTTATAAATTTCGGGGATCATTGGTACACATAGGCTTGTGTTTTCTCGCCCGTGCCCTGTGCTGGGCCTTGTCAAATTACGCTAGGGCTCATGAATGTGTTAAGGTTTTTTTAAGAAAACCATATTGTTTTTTTTAACAAAGTGAGGGAGAAACATTTTTTTTTTTGGGGGGGGGGTTTAGGGGGGGAAAAAAGGCATAGTTAGGGTTCTTGTTTTAGGGTTAGGGTAAGTTTTTTTTGTGGGTTAGCGGTTAGTAGTTAGGAGTTAGTAATTAGGATTAGGGACTCTGGTTAGTTTTAAGTTTTGTAAATTTTGGGGTCTAAATGATTAGGGGTTTGGTTTAGGTGTTAGGGGTTACAGGAGGGGGCTAACTTTAGTGTAGTGAGGGAGAAACATTTTTTTTTTTGGGGGGGGGGAAAAATTAGGCATAATTAGGGTTCCTTAGGGTTAGGGTAAGTTGTTAGGGGTTAGCGGTTAGTAATTAGGAGTTAGTAATTAGGATTAGGGGCTAGGGTTATTTGTAAGTTTTGTAAATTTTGGGGTCTAAATGACTGGGGGTTTGGTTTGGGGGTTTAGGGGTTACAGGGGGGGGGGGGGGGGGGGGGGCTAACTTCAGTGGATGGGGTTGCGTTCGGGTTAGGGTTAGGGTTAGGGTTAGGGTTAGGGTTAGGGTTAGGGTTAGGGTTAGGTTAGGGTTAGGGTTAGGGTTAGGGTTAGGGTTAGGGTGAGGGTGAGGGTGAGGGTGAGGGTGAGGGTGAGGGTGAGGGTTAGGGTTAGGGTTAGGGTTAGGGTTAGGGTTAGGGTTAGGGTTAGGGTTAGGGTTAGGGTTAGGGTTAGGGTTAGGGTTAGGGTTAGGGTTAGGGTTAGGGTTAGGGTTAGGGTTAGGGTTAGGGTTAGGGTTAGGGTTAGGTTTTTTAAATTTCGGGGATCATTGGTACACATATGCTTGTGTTTTCTTGCCCGTGCCCTGTGCTGGGCCTTGTCAAATTACGTTAGGGCTCATGAATGTGTTGAGGGTTTTTTTTAAGAAAACAATATTGTTTTTTTTTAAAATGAGGGAGAAATATTTTTTTTTTTTTTTTTTTTTTTTTTTTTTTTTTTTTTTTTGGGGGGGGTTTTAGGGGGGGGAAAAAATTAGGCATACTTAGGGTTCTTGTTTTAGGGTTAGGGTAAGTTTTTTAGGGGTTAGCGGTTAGTAATTAGGAGTTATTTTCGGTGCTATTGAAATTGTCGTTACTTGGGGTGTTATTGTAAGGTGGGGTTCGGTTAGTTGGGGTGTGGTAGGGGGATGGGTGGGGGTGGGGTGGGGTGTGTGTAGAGGGGGTGGGTTTCTACCCATTCTGATAATATGTTGTCTAGCCCTATCTGCTGTTGAGATTCTAAATTTATGTTTAAGGGCCTTCCTTGCCCAGGAGGTTGCCACTGTGAGGGCTTCCTCCACTCGATCAATCTGTCCTATTGATATAATCTCATTGTTTAATTGAATTACACTATCTTCATAATGTTTGATTAGGGTATTGCGGGTCTCTTTTGCCCACCTCTCTGCATTCCTGTTTAATTTGCAGAGGGTCTCTTTTGAAGGCATAGCCGGTTTAATAAATTCTGTTAATTTCTCTACTTGGTTCCGAATTCCCTTCGGGGGGGTGTCTTTATTCTTTAGAATAATTAAATGATGGTATGTCTGCATCAATCTAAAAAAGGCCCTCACTGTCCTTGTGAATGTGTCCTGGTGTGTGTTATTTTGAGACCCACCCAAGTCACTCAGATACGTTCGGTTACATTTCTGTAACTTGCATTAAGTCCGTATCATGTTGTGAGAAATGAGTGGGGTGTGGAAAGATGTATAAAGGAGAGAGAGGTAAGCTTACTCCGGGGGGTTCGGGTCTTTGCTAGGAACCTTGATTGGGTTATCCGAGGATCCCGGTTCCGCGGCCTACTCTCGTGGCTTTCGACTTTCCCCTGCCCGGGTAGCTGGAAAAGAGGCTAAACAAAAGGGGTGGGTTTAAGGGGAAAAAAAGCTAAACAAAGGGGGTGGGTTTAAGGGGAAAAAAAGTAAAGAGTGAAAAAAAAGTAATTATTAGGGAGGAAAAAGAATTATTAATTAATGACAGAGTGGAAAAAAAAGGAAAAGGAAAACCAGAAATCCACTACACAAAATATACCGAGGGTCGAGGTCTAACGATCCCAACTCGGCAATACCGGCTCTCTGCGGTTTAAAACGCCCACCTGAGCCACACCGGCTCTCTGTGGTTTAAAGCGTTTTCTGTGCTGGAAACTGGAAAGGAGGAGAAATAATTATTGAATAAAAAAATTCTTAATCAATAACCATTAAAGAAATTAAAACTGGAAAAGAGGAGAAATAATTATTAAATAAGAAAAAAAATTCTTAATTAATAACTATTAAGGAAGTTAAAACTGGAAAGGAGGAAAAGTAATTATTAAAAAGAATTATTAACTAATAAGAGTGGAAAAAAAAGGGGGGAAAAAAGAGAACAAAGAATCCACTACACAAAATATACCGAGGGTCGAGGTCTAACGATCCCAACTCGGTAACACCGGCTCTCTGCGGTTTAAAACGCCCACCTCAGCCACACCGGCTCTCTGTGGTTTAAAGCGCTTTCTGTGCTGGAAACTGGAAAGGAGGAGAAATAATTATTAAAGAGGAAAAAGAATTCTTAATTGATAACCATTAAAGAAGGAAAATAATTATTAATTGAAAACTCCCCCGACGTTTCGCCAATACCTGTGGCTTTTTCAAGGAGGTTTTTCAGAAATGATTCTTAATTTACTAAACATTTATATCTGGGTGAGAGAGGTGACAGAGGAACAACAGACAGAGTGTTTTCAAAGTGAGAGCACAGGGTGTGCTTAGGTGTTAAAATGTTAATGGCTACCCTCCATGTATTTCTTTTGTTGATGAATCTCATAAGAATTAAAGAGACTCGGTCTGTTTGTCTCCAGTAATTTTCTGCTCGTTTAAAGTGATGGCTACTGTTCCTGTGTTTCTTTAATGGCTATCCTGTGAACACCAAGTGTGTTAACCACTTGGTTCTTTTGTCAGCAGAAATGCTCTGTCTGTTTAAACCGGTGTTATTTCTGTTTAAACTGCTGTTATTTCCACTGTCTAGGGAACAAGTCCTTAAGCTCGTCTGAGATATTTACTACGCATTGTTTGTATGGAGATTTAAATTAAATTAAATTAAATTATACT
Source organism: Hydrolagus colliei (assembly GCA_035084275.1). Classification (NCBI taxonomy): domain Eukaryota; kingdom Metazoa; phylum Chordata; class Chondrichthyes; order Chimaeriformes; family Chimaeridae; genus Hydrolagus; species Hydrolagus colliei. Next base: position 9,241 of record JAYJKW010000462.1, read on the forward strand.
CTCTCCGGTTCCCCCTACTGGTATTAAAAGTTTCAGCTTTAAGTTTGTTTCAAAAGAGGAATCCTATGGCCTATTCTAGCTATTGTGAGAAAATTAGATAGGTTATGCTGCTTAAAAATAGGTGACTTTGTTAAAAAAATCTAACCTGCGTTTTTTTGGGGGGGGGAAAAAGGAAGGTAAGGGATTCTGTTGTTGCCTCGGACTTCCCTGTGCTGGGAATGTCGGCCTGGGTACACATTCAATCCTGGCCCGCTCGTAATTTGTGATCCCACTTTTCTGGCAGCACGAATGATTCTCTCAAACTTTCTTTTAGAAAAGTTGTACACAGTAGCAGCCACGTTCTTGGCTTATTTCCTGTGTTACACCTGTCTTGGTTTTATCATCGGGAAACACTCGTGGCACTTGTAGGGGTTAGGTTTTTTAAATTTCGGGGATCATTGGTACACATATGCTTGTGTTTTCTTGCCCGTGCCCTGTGCTGGGCCTTGTCAAATTACGTTAGGGCTCATGAATGTGTTGAGGGTTTTTTTTAAGAAAACAATATTGTTTTTTTTTAAAATGAGGGAGAAATATTTTTTTTTTTTTTTTTTTTTTTTTTTTTTTTTTTTTTTTTTGGGGGGGGTTTTAGGGGGGGGAAAAAATTAGGCATACTTAGGGTTCTTGTTTTAGGGTTAGGGTAAGTTTTTTAGGGGTTAGCGGTTAGTAATTAGGAGTTATTTTCGGTGCTATTGAAATTGTCGTTACTTGGGGTGTTATTGTAAGGTGGGGTTCGGTTAGTTGGGGTGTGGTAGGGGGATGGGTGGGGGTGGGGTGGGGTGTGTGTAGAGGGGGTGGGTTTCTACCCATTCTGATAATATGTTGTCTAGCCCTATCTGCTGTTGAGATTCTAAATTTATGTTTAAGGGCCTTCCTTGCCCAGGAGGTTGCCACTGTGAGGGCTTCCTCCACTCGATCAATCTGTCCTATTGATATAATCTCATTGTTTAATTGAATTACACTATCTTCATAATGTTTGATTAGGGTATTGCGGGTCTCTTTTGCCCACCTCTCTGCATTCCTGTTTAATTTGCAGAGGGTCTCTTTTGAAGGCATAGCCGGTTTAATAAATTCTGTTAATTTCTCTACTTGGTTCCGAATTCCCTTCGGGGGGGTGTCTTTATTCTTTAGAATAATTAAATGATGGTATGTCTGCATCAATCTAAAAAAGGCCCTCACTGTCCTTGTGAATGTGTCCTGGTGTGTGTTATTTTGAGACCCACCCAAGTCACTCAGATACGTTCGGTTACATTTCTGTAACTTGCATTAAGTCCGTATCATGTTGTGAGAAATGAGTGGGGTGTGGAAAGATGTATAAAGGAGAGAGAGGTAAGCTTACTCCGGGGGGTTCGGGTCTTTGCTAGGAACCTTGATTGGGTTATCCGAGGATCCCGGTTCCGCGGCCTACTCTCGTGGCTTTCGACTTTCCCCTGCCCGGGTAGCTGGAAAAGAGGCTAAACAAAAGGGGTGGGTTTAAGGGGAAAAAAAGCTAAACAAAGGGGGTGGGTTTAAGGGGAAAAAAAGTAAAGAGTGAAAAAAAAGTAATTATTAGGGAGGAAAAAGAATTATTAATTAATGACAGAGTGGAAAAAAAAGGAAAAGGAAAACCAGAAATCCACTACACAAAATATACCGAGGGTCGAGGTCTAACGATCCCAACTCGGCAATACCGGCTCTCTGCGGTTTAAAACGCCCACCTGAGCCACACCGGCTCTCTGTGGTTTAAAGCGTTTTCTGTGCTGGAAACTGGAAAGGAGGAGAAATAATTATTGAATAAAAAAATTCTTAATCAATAACCATTAAAGAAATTAAAACTGGAAAAGAGGAGAAATAATTATTAAATAAGAAAAAAAATTCTTAATTAATAACTATTAAGGAAGTTAAAACTGGAAAGGAGGAAAAGTAATTATTAAAAAGAATTATTAACTAATAAGAGTGGAAAAAAAAGGGGGGAAAAAAGAGAACAAAGAATCCACTACACAAAATATACCGAGGGTCGAGGTCTAACGATCCCAACTCGGTAACACCGGCTCTCTGCGGTTTAAAACGCCCACCTCAGCCACACCGGCTCTCTGTGGTTTAAAGCGCTTTCTGTGCTGGAAACTGGAAAGGAGGAGAAATAATTATTAAAGAGGAAAAAGAATTCTTAATTGATAACCATTAAAGAAGGAAAATAATTATTAATTGAAAACTCCCCCGACGTTTCGCCAATACCTGTGGCTTTTTCAAGGAGGTTTTTCAGAAATGATTCTTAATTTACTAAACATTTATATCTGGGTGAGAGAGGTGACAGAGGAACAACAGACAGAGTGTTTTCAAAGTGAGAGCACAGGGTGTGCTTAGGTGTTAAAATGTTAATGGCTACCCTCCATGTATTTCTTTTGTTGATGAATCTCATAAGAATTAAAGAGACTCGGTCTGTTTGTCTCCAGTAATTTTCTGCTCGTTTAAAGTGATGGCTACTGTTCCTGTGTTTCTTTAATGGCTATCCTGTGAACACCAAGTGTGTTAACCACTTGGTTCTTTTGTCAGCAGAAATGCTCTGTCTGTTTAAACCGGTGTTATTTCTGTTTAAACTGCTGTTATTTCCACTGTCTAGGGAACAAGTCCTTAAGCTCGTCTGAGATATTTACTACGCATTGTTTGTATGGAGATTTAAATTAAATTAAATTAAATTATACTCTCTCCGGTTCCCCCTACTGGTATTAAAAGTTTCAGCTTTAAGTTTGTTTCAAAAGAGGAATCCTATGGCCTATTCTAGCTATTGTGAGAAAATTAGATAGGTTATGCTGCTTAAAAATAGGTGACTTTGTTAAAAAAATCTAACCTGCGTTTTTTTGGGGGGGGGAAAAAGGAAGGTAAGGGATTCTGTTGTTGCCTCGGACTTCCCTGTGCTGGGAATGTCGGCCTGGGTACACATTCAATCCTGGCCCGCTCGTAATTTGTGATCCCACTTTTCTGGCAGCACGAATGATTCTCTCAAACTTTCTTTTAGAAAAGTTGTACACAGTAGCAGCCACGTTCTTGGCTTATTTCCTGTGTTACACCTGTCTTGGTTTTATCATCGGGAAACACTCGTGGCACTTGTAGGGGTTAGGTTTTTTAAATTTCGGGGATCATTGGTACACATATGCTTGTGTTTTCTTGCCCGTGCCCTGTGCTGGGCCTTGTCAAATTACGTTAGGGCTCATGAATGTGTTGAGGGTTTTTTTTAAGAAAACAATATTGTTTTTTTTTAAAATGAGGGAGAAATATTTTTTTTTTTTTTTTTTTTTTTTTTTTTTTTTTTTTTTTTTTGGGGGGGGTTTTAGGGGGGGGGAAAAATTAGGCATACTTAGGGTTCTTGTTTTAGGGTTAGGGTAAGTTTTTTAGGGGTTAGCGGTTAGTAATTAGGAGTTATTTTCGGTGCTATTGAAATTGTCGTTACTTGGGGTGTTATTGTAAGGTGGGGTTCGGTTAGTTGGGGTGTGGTAGGGGGATGGGTGGGGGTGGGGTGGGGTGTGTGTAGAGGGGGTGGGTTTCTACCCATTCTGATAATATGTTGTCTAGCCCTATCTGCTGTTGAGATTCTAAATTTATGTTTAAGGGCCTTCCTTGCCCAGGAGGTTGCCACTGTGAGGGCTTCCTCCACTCGATCAATCTGTCCTATTGATATAATCTCATTGTTTAATTGAATTACACTATCTTCATAATGTTTGATTAGGGTATTGCGGGTCTCTTTTGCCCACCTCTCTGCATTCCTGTTTAATTTGCAGAGGGTCTCTTTTGAAGGCATAGCCGGTTTAATAAATTCTGTTAATTTCTCTACTTGGTTCCGAATTCCCTTCGGGGGGGTGTCTTTATTCTTTAGAATAATTAAATGATGGTATGTCTGCATCAATCTAAAAAAGGCCCTCACTGTCCTTGTGAATGTGTCCTGGTGTGTGTTATTTTGAGACCCACCCAAGTCACTCAGATACGTTCGGTTACATTTCTGTAACTTGCATTAAGTCCGTATCATGTTGTGAGAAATGAGTGGGGTGTGGAAAGATGTATAAAGGAGAGAGAGGTAAGCTTACTCCGGGGGGTTCGGGTCTTTGCTAGGAACCTTGATTGGGTTATCCGAGGATCCCGGTTCCGCGGCCTACTCTCGTGGCTTTCGACTTTCCCCTGCCCGGGTAGCTGGAAAAGAGGCTAAACAAAAGGGGTGGGTTTAAGGGGAAAAAAAGCTAAACAAAGGGGGTGGGTTTAAGGGGAAAAAAAGTAAAGAGTGAAAAAAAAGTAATTATTAGGGAGGAAAAAGAATTATTAATTAATGACAGAGTGGAAAAAAAAGGAAAAGGAAAACCAGAAATCCACTACACAAAATATACCGAGGGTCGAGGTCTAACGATCCCAACTCGGCAATACCGGCTCTCTGCGGTTTAAAACGCCCACCTGAGCCACACCGGCTCTCTGTGGTTTAAAGCGTTTTCTGTGCTGGAAACTGGAAAGGAGGAGAAATAATTATTGAATAAAAAAATTCTTAATCAATAACCATTAAAGAAATTAAAACTGGAAAAGAGGAGAAATAATTATTAAATAAGAAAAAAAATTCTTAATTAATAACTATTAAGGAAGTTAAAACTGGAAAGGAGGAAAAGTAATTATTAAAAAGAATTATTAACTAATAAGAGTGGAAAAAAAAGGGGGGAAAAAAGAGAACAAAGAATCCACTACACAAAATATACCGAGGGTCGAGGTCTAACGATCCCAACTCGGTAACACCGGCTCTCTGCGGTTTAAAACGCCCACCTCAGCCACACCGGCTCTCTGTGGTTTAAAGCGCTTTCTGTGCTGGAAACTGGAAAGGAGGAGAAATAATTATTAAAGAGGAAAAAGAATTCTTAATTGATAACCATTAAAGAAGGAAAATAATTATTAATTGAAAACTCCCCCGACGTTTCGCCAATACCTGTGGCTTTTTCAAGGAGGTTTTTCAGAAATGATTCTTAATTTACTAAACATTTATATCTGGGTGAGAGAGGTGACAGAGGAACAACAGACAGAGTGTTTTCAAAGTGAGAGCACAGGGTGTGCTTAGGTGTTAAAATGTTAATGGCTACCCTCCATGTATTTCTTTTGTTGATGAATCTCATAAGAATTAAAGAGACTCGGTCTGTTTGTCTCCAGTAATTTTCTGCTCGTTTAAAGTGATGGCTACTGTTCCTGTGTTTCTTTAATGGCTATCCTGTGAACACCAAGTGTGTTAACCACTTGGTTCTTTTGTCAGCAGAAATGCTCTGTCTGTTTAAACCGGTGTTATTTCTGTTTAAACTGCTGTTATTTCCACTGTCTAGGGAACAAGTCCTTAAGCTCGTCTGAGATATTTACTACGCATTGTTTGTATGGAGATTTAAATTAAATTAAATTAAATTATACTCTCTCCGGTTCCCCCTACTGGTATTAAAAGTTTCAGCTTTAAGTTTGTTTCAAAAGAGGAATCCTATGGCCTATTCTAGCTATTGTGAGAAAATTAGATAGGTTATGCTGCTTAAAAATAGGTGACTTTGTTAAAAAAATCTAACCTGCGTTTTGTTTGGGGGGGGAAAAAGGAAGGTAAGGGATTCTGTTGTTGCCTCGGACTTCCCTGTGCTGGGAATGTCGGCCTGGGTACACATTCAATCCTGGCCCGCTCGTAATTTGTGATCCCACTTTTCTGGCAGCACGAATGATTCTCTCAAACTTTCTTTTAGAAAAGTTGTACACAGTAGCAGCCACGTTCTTGGCTTATTTCCTGTGTTACACCTGTCTTGGTTTTATCATCGGGAAACACTCGTGGCACTTGTAGGGGTTAGGTTTTTTAAATTTCGGGGATCATTGGTACACATATGCTTGTGTTTTCTTGCCCGTGCCCTGTGCTGGGCCTTGTCAAATTACGTTAGGGCTCATGAATGTGTTGAGGGTTTTTTTTAAGAAAACAATATTGTTTTTTTTAAAAATGAGGGAGAAATATTTTTTTTTTTTTTTTTTTTTTTTTTTGGGGGGGTTTTAGGGGGGGGAAAAAATTAGGCATACTTAGGGTTCTTGTTTTAGGGTTAGGGTAAGTTTTTTAGGGGTTAGCGGTTAGTAATTAGGAGTTATTTTCGGTGCTATTGAAATTGTCGTTACTTGGGGTGTTATTGTAAGGTGGGGTTCGGTTAGTTGGGGTGTGGTAGGGGGATGGGTGGGGGTGGGGTGGGGTGTGTGTAGAGGGGGTGGGTTTCTACCCATTCTGATAATATGTTGTCTAGCCCTATCTGCTGTTGAGATTCTAAATTTATGTTTAAGGGCCTTCCTTGCCCAGGAGGTTGCCACTGTGAGGGCTTCCTCCACTCGATCAATCTGTCCTATTGATATAATCTCATTGTTTAATTGAATTACACTATCTTCATAATGTTTGATTAGGGTATTGCGGGTCTCTTTTGCCCACCTCTCTGCATTCCTGTTTAATTTGCAGAGGGTCTCTTTTGAAGGCATAGCCGGTTTAATAAATTCTGTTAATTTCTCTACTTGGTTCCGAATTCCCTTCGGGGGGGTGTCTTTATTCTTTAGAATAATTAAATGATGGTATGTCTGCATCAATCTAAAAAAGGCCCTCACTGTCCTTGTGAATGTGTCCTGGTGTGTGTTATTTTGAGACCCACCCAAGTCACTCAGATACGTTCGGTTACATTTCTGTAACTTGCATTAAGTCCGTATCATGTTGTGAGAAATGAGTGGGGTGTGGAAAGATGTATAAAGGAGAGAGAGGTAAGCTTACTCCGGGGGGTTCGGGTCTTTGCTAGGAACCTTGATTGGGTTATCCGAGGATCCCGGTTCCGCGGCCTACTCTCGTGGCTTTCGACTTTCCCCTGCCCGGGTAGCTGGAAAAGAGGCTAAACAAAAGGGGTGGGTTTAAGGGGAAAAAAAGCTAAACAAAGGGGGTGGGTTTAAGGGGAAAAAAAGTAAAGAGTGAAAAAAAAGTAATTATTAGGGAGGAAAAAGAATTATTAATTAATGACAGAGTGGAAAAAAAAGGAAAAGGAAAACCAGAAATCCACTACACAAAATATACCGAGGGTCGAGGTCTAACGATCCCAACTCGGCAATACCGGCTCTCTGCGGTTTAAAACGCCCACCTGAGCCACACCGGCTCTCTGTGGTTTAAAGCGTTTTCTGTGCTGGAAACTGGAAAGGAGGAGAAATAATTATTGAATAAAAAAATTCTTAATCAATAACCATTAAAGAAATTAAAACTGGAAAAGAGGAGAAATAATTATTAAATAAGAAAAAAAATTCTTAATTAATAACTATTAAGGAAGTTAAAACTGGAAAGGAGGAAAAGTAATTATTAAAAAGAATTATTAACTAATAAGAGTGGAAAAAAAAGGGGGGAAAAAAGAGAACAAAGAATCCACTACACAAAATATACCGAGGGTCGAGGTCTAACGATCCCAACTCGGTAACACCGGCTCTCTGCGGTTTAAAACGCCCACCTCAGCCACACCGGCTCTCTGTGGTTTAAAGCGCTTTCTGTGCTGGAAACTGGAAAGGAGGAGAAATAATTATTAAAGAGGAAAAAGAATTCTTAATTGATAACCATTAAAGAAGGAAAATAATTATTAATTGAAAACTCCCCCGACGTTTCGCCAATACCTGTGGCTTTTTCAAGGAGGTTTTTCAGAAATGATTCTTAATTTACTAAACATTTATATCTGGGTGAGAGAGGTGACAGAGGAACAACAGACAGAGTGTTTTCAAAGTGAGAGCACAGGGTGTGCTTAGGTGTTAAAATGTTAATGGCTACCCTCCATGTATTTCTTTTGTTGATGAATCTCATAAGAATTAAAGAGACTCGGTCTGTTTGTCTCCAGTAATTTTCTGCTCGTTTAAAGTGATGGCTACTGTTCCTGTGTTTCTTTAATGGCTATCCTGTGAACACCAAGTGTGTTAACCACTTGGTTCTTTTGTCAGCAGAAATGCTCTGTCTGTTTAAACCGGTGTTATTTCTGTTTAAACTGCTGTTATTTCCACTGTCTAGGGAACAAGTCCTTAAGCTCGTCTGAGATATTTACTACGCATTGTTTGTATGGAGATTTAAATTAAATTAAATTAAATTATACTCTCTCCGGTTCCCCCTACTGGTATTAAAAGTTTCAGCTTTAAGTTTGTTTCAAAAGAGGAATCCTATGGCCTATTCTAGCTATTGTGAGAAAATTAGATAGGTTATGCTGCTTAAAAATAGGTGACTTTGTTAAAAAAATCTAACCTGCGTTTTTTTGGGGGGGGGAAAAAGGAAGGTAAGGGATTCTGTTGTTGCCTCGGACTTCCCTGTGCTGGGAATGTCGGCCTGGGTACACATTCAATCCTGGCCCGCTCGTAATTTGTGATCCCACTTTTCTGGCAGCACGAATGATTCTCTCAAACTTTCTTTTAGAAAAGTTGTACACAGTAGCAGCCACGTTCTTGGCTTATTTCCTGTGTTACACCTGTCTTGGTTTTATCATCGGGAAACACTCGTGGCACTTGTAGGGGTTAGGTTTTTTAAATTTCGGGGATCATTGGTACACATATGCTTGTGTTTTCTTGCCCGTGCCCTGTGCTGGGCCTTGTCAAATTACGTTAGGGCTCATGAATGTGTTGAGGGTTTTTTTTAAGAAAACAATATTGTTTTTTTTAAAAATGAGGGAGAAATATATATATTTTTTTTTTTTTTTTTTTTTTTTTTTTTTTTTTTTTTTTGGGGGGGGGTTTTAGGGGGGGGGAAAAATTAGGCATACTTAGGGTTCTTGTTTTAGGGTTAGGGTAAGTTTTTTAGGGGTTAGCGGTTAGTAATTAGGAGTTATTTTCGGTGCTATTGAAATTGTCGTTACTTGGGGTGTTATTGTAAGGTGGGGTTCGGTTAGTTGGGGTGTGGTAGGGGGATGGGTGGGGGTGGGGTGGGGTGTGTGTAGAGGGGGTGGGTTTCTACCCATTCTGATAATATGTTGTCTAGCCCTATCTGCTGTTGAGATTCTAAATTTATGTTTAAGGGCCTTCCTTGCCCAGGAGGTTGCCACTGTGAGGGCTTCCTCCACTCGATCAATCTGTCCTATTGATATAATCTCATTGTTTAATTGAATTACACTATCTTCATAATGTTTGATTAGGGTATTGCGGGTCTCTTTTGCCCACCTCTCTGCATTCCTGTTTAATTTGCAGAGGGTCTCTTTTGAAGGCATAGCCGGTTTAATAAATTCTGTTAATTTCTCTACTTGGTTCCGAATTCCCTTCGGGGGGGTGTCTTTATTCTTTAGAATAATTAAATGATGGTATGTCTGCATCAATCTAAAAAAGGCCCTCACTGTCCTTGTGAATGTGTCCTGGTGTGTGTTATTTTGAGACCCACCCAAGTCACTCAGATACGTTCGGTTACATTTCTGTAACTTGCATTAAGTCCGTATCATGTTGTGAGAAATGAGTGGGGTGTGGAAAGATGTATAAAGGAGAGAGAGGTAAGCTTACTCCGGGGGGTTCGGGTCTTTGCTAGGAACCTTGATTGGGTTATCCGAGGATCCCGGTTCCGCGGCCTACTCTCGTGGCTTTCGACTTTCCCCTGCCCGGGTAGCTGGAAAAGAGGCTAAACAAAAGGGGTGGGTTTAAGGGGAAAAAAAGCTAAACAAAGGGGGTGGGTTTAAGGGGAAAAAAAGTAAAGAGTGAAAAAAAAGTAATTATTAGGGAGGAAAAAGAATTATTAATTAATGACAGAGTGGAAAAAAAAGGAAAAGGAAAACCAGAAATCCACTACACAAAATATACCGAGGGTCGAGGTCTAACGATCCCAACTCGGCAATACCGGCTCTCTGCGGTTTAAAACGCCCACCTGAGCCACACCGGCTCTCTGTGGTTTAAAGCGTTTTCTGTGCTGGAAACTGGAAAGGAGGAGAAATAATTATTGAATAAAAAAATTCTTAATCAATAACCATTAAAGAAATTAAAACTGGAAAAGAGGAGAAATAATTATTAAATAAGAAAAAAAATTCTTAATTAATAACTATTAAGGAAGTTAAAACTGGAAAGGAGGAAAAGTAATTATTAAAAAGAATTATTAACTAATAAGAGTGGAAAAAAAAGGGGGGAAAAAAGAGAACAAAGAATCCACTACACAAAATATACCGAGGGTCGAGGTCTAACGATCCCAACTCGGTAACACCGGCTCTCTGCGGTTTAAAACGCCCACCTCAGCCACACCGGCTCTCTGTGGTTTAAAGCGCTTTCTGTGCTGGAAACTGGAAAGGAGGAGAAATAATTATTAAAGAGGAAAAAGAATTCTTAATTGATAACCATTAAAGAAGGAAAATAATTATTAATTGAAAACTCCCCCGACGTTTCGCCAATACCTGTGGCTTTTTCAAGGAGGTTTTTCAGAAATGATTCTTAATTTACTAAACATTTATATCTGGGTGAGAGAGGTGACAGAGGAACACCAGACAGAGTGTTTTCAAAGTGAGAGCACAGGGTGTGCTTAGGTGTTAAAATGTTAATGGCTACCCTCCATGTATTTCTTTTGTTGATGAATCTCATAAGAATTAAAGAGACTCGGTCTGTTTGTCTCCAGTAATTTTCTGCTCGTTTAAAGTGATGGCTACTGTTCCTGTGTTTCTTTAATGGCTATCCTGTGAACACCAAGTGTGTTAACCACTTGGTTCTTTTGTCAGCAGAAATGCTCTGTCTGTTTAAACCGGTGTTATTTCTGTTTAAACTGCTGTTATTTCCACTGTCTAGGGAACAAGTCCTTAAGCTCGTCTGAGATATTTACTACGCATTGTTTGTATGGAGATTTAAATTAAATTAAATTAAATTATACTCTCTCCGGTTCCCCCTACTGGTATTAAAAGTTTCAGCTTTAAGTTTGTTTCAAAAGAGGAATCCTATGGCCTATTCTAGCTATTGTGAGAAAATTAGATAGGTTATGCTGCTTAAAAATAGGTGACTTTGTTAAAAAAATCTAACCTGCGTTTTTTTGGGGGGGGGAAAAAGGAAGGTAAGGGATTCTGTTGTTGCCTCGGACTTCCCTGTGCTGGGAATGTCGGCCTGGGTACACATTCAATCCTGGCCCGCTCGTAATTTGTGATCCCACTTTTCTGGCAGCACGAATGATTCTCTCAAACTTTCTTTTAGAAAAGTTGTACACAGTAGCAGCCACGTTCTTGGCTTATTTCCTGTGTTACACCTGTCTTGGTTTTATCATCGGGAAACACTCGTGGCACTTGTAGGGGTTAGGTTTTTTAAATTTCGGGGATCATTGGTACACATATGCTTGTGTTTTCTTGCCCGTGCCCTGTGCTGGGCCTTGTCAAATTACGTTAGGGCTCATGAATGTGTTGAGGGTTTTTTTTAGGAAAACAATATTGTTTTTTTTAAAAATGAGGGAGAAATATTTTTTTTTTTTTTTTTTTTTTTTTTTTTTTTTTTTTTGGGGGGGGTTTTAGGGGGGGGAAAAAATTAGGCATACTTAGGGTTCTTGTTTTAGGGTTAGGGTAAGTTTTTTAGGGGTTAGCGGTTAGTAATTAGGAGTTATTTTCGGTGCTATTGAAATTGTCGTTACTTGGGGTGTTATTGTAAGGTGGGGTTCGGTTAGTTGGGGTGTGGTAGGGGGATGGGTGGGGGTGGGGTGGGGTGTGTGTAGAGGGGGTGGGTTTCTACCCATTCTGATAATATGTTGTCTAGCCCTATCTGCTGTTGAGATTCTAAATTTATGTTTAAGGGCCTTCCTTGCCCAGGAGGTTGCCACTGTGAGGGCTTCCTCCACTCGATCAATCTGTCCTATTGATATAATCTCATTGTTTAATTGAATTACACTATCTTCATAATGTTTGATTAGGGTATTGCGGGTCTCTTTTGCCCACCTCTCTGCATTCCTGTTTAATTTGCAGAGGGTCTCTTTTGAAGGCATAGCCGGTTTAATAAATTCTGTTAATTTCTCTACTTGGTTCCGAATTCCCTTCGGGGGGGTGTCTTTATTCTTTAGAATAATTAAATGATGGTATGTCTGCATCAATCTAAAAAAGGCCCTCACTGTCCTTGTGAATGTGTCCTGGTGTGTGTTATTTTGAGACCCACCCAAGTCACTCAGATACGTTCGGTTACATTTCTGTAACTTGCATTAAGTCCGTATCATGTTGTGAGAAATGAGTGGGGTGTGGAAAGATGTATAAAGGAGAGAGAGGTAAGCTTACTCCGGGGGGTTCGGGTCTTTGCTAGGAACCTTGATTGGGTTATCCGAGGATCCCGGTTCCGCGGCCTACTCTCGTGGCTTTCGACTTTCCCCTGCCCGGGTAGCTGGAAAAGAGGCTAAACAAAAGGGGTGGGTTTAAGGGGAAAAAAAGCTAAACAAAGGGGGTGGGTTTAAGGGGAAAAAAAGTAAAGAGTGAAAAAAAAGTAATTATTAGGGAGGAAAAAGAATTATTAATTAATGACAGAGTGGAAAAAAAAGGAAAAGGAAAACCAGAAATCCACTACACAAAATATACCGAGGGTCGAGGTCTAACGATCCCAACTCGGCAATACCGGCTCTCTGCGGTTTAAAACGCCCACCTGAGCCACACCGGCTCTCTGTGGTTTAAAGCGTTTTCTGTGCTGGAAACTGGAAAGGAGGAGAAATAATTATTGAATAAAAAAATTCTTAATCAATAACCATTAAAGAAATTAAAACTGGAAAAGAGGAGAAATAATTATTAAATAAGAAAAAAATTCTTAATTAATAACTATTAAGGAAGTTAAAACTGGAAAGGAGGAAAAGTAATTATTAAAAAGAATTATTAACTAATAAGAGTGGAAAAAAAAGGGGGGAAAAAAGAGAACAAAGAATCCACTACACAAAATATACCGAGGGTCGAGGTCTAACGATCCCAACTCGGTAACACCGGCTCTCTGCGGTTTAAAGCGCTTTCTGTGCTGGAAACTGGAAAGGAGGAGAAATAATTATTAAAGAGGAAAAAGAATTCTTAATTGATAACCATTAAAGAAGGAAAATAATTATTAATTGAAAACTCCCCCGACGTTTCGCCAATACCTGTGGCTTTTTCAAGGAGGTTTTTCAGAAATGATTCTTAATTTACTAAACATTTATATCTGGGTGAGAGAGGTGACAGAGGAACAACAGACAGAGTGTTTTCAAAGTGAGAGCACAGGGTGTGCTTAGGTGTTAAAATGTTAATGGCTACCCTCCATGTATTTCTTTTGTTGATGAATCTCATAAGAATTAAAGAGACTCGGTCTGTTTGTCTCCAGTAATTTTCTGCTCGTTTAAAGTGATGGCTACTGTTCCTGTGTTTCTTTAATGGCTATCCTGTGAACACCAAGTGTGTTAACCACTTGGTTCTTTTGTCAGCAGAAATGCTCTGTCTGTTTAAACCGGTGTTATTTCTGTTTAAACTGCTGTTATTTCCACTGTCTAGGGAACAAGTCCTTAAGCTCGTCTGAGATATTTACTACGCATTGTTTGTATGGAGATTTAAATTAAATTAAATTAAATTATACTCTCTCCGGTTCCCCCTACTGGTATTAAAAGTTTCAGCTTTAAGTTTGTTTCAAAAGAGGAATCCTATGGCCTATTCTAGCTATTGTGAGAAAATTAGATAGGTTATGCTGCTTAAAAATAGGTGACTTTGTTAAAAAAATCTAACCTGCGTTTTTTTGGGGGGGGGAAAAAGGAAGGTAAGGGATTCTGTTGTTGCCTCGGACTTCCCTGTGCTGGGAATGTCGGCCTGGGTACACATTCAATCCTGGCCCGCTCGTAATTTGTGATCCCACTTTTCTGGCAGCACGAATGATTCTCTCAAACTTTCTTTTAGAAAAGTTGTACACAGTAGCAGCCACGTTCTTGGCTTATTTCCTGTGTTACACCTGTCTTGGTTTTATCATCGGGAAACACTCGTGGCACTTGTAGGGGTTAGGTTTTTTAAATTTCGGGGATCATTGGTACACATATGCTTGTGTTTTCTTGCCCGTGCCCTGTGCTGGGCCTTGTCAAATTACGTTAGGGCTCATGAATGTGTTGAGGGTTTTTTTTAAGAAAACAATATTGTTTTTTTTAAAAATGAGGGAGAAATATTTTTTTTTTTCTTTTTTTTTTTTTTTTTTTTTTTTTTTTTTTTTTTTTTTTTGGGGGGGTTTTAGGGGGGGGAAAAAATTAGGCATACTTAGGGTTATTGTTTTAGGGTTAGGGTAAGTTTTTTAGGGGTTAGCGGTTAGTAATTAGGAGTTATTTTCGGTGCTATTGAAATTGTCGTTACTTGGGGTGTTATTGTAAGGTGGGGTTCGGTTAGTTGGGGTGTGGTAGGGGGATGGGTGGGGGTGGGGTGGGGTGTGTGTAGAGGGGGTGGGTTTCTACCCATTCTGATAATATGTTGTCTAGCCCTATCTGCTGTTGAGATTCTAAATTTATGTTTAAGGGCCTTCCTTGCCCAGGAGGTTGCCACTGTGAGGGCTTCCTCCACTCGATCAATCTGTCCTATTGATATAATCTCATTGTTTAATTGAATTACACTATCTTCATAATGTTTGATTAGGGTATTGCGGGTCTCTTTTGCCCACCTCTCTGCATTCCTGTTTAATTTGCAGAGGGTCTCTTTTGAAGGCATAGCCGGTTTAATAAATTCTGTTAATTTCTCTACTTGGTTCCGAATTCCCTTCGGGGGTGTGTCTTTATTCTTTAGAATAATTAAATGATGGTATGTCTGCATCAATCTAAAAAAGGCCCTCACTGTCCTTGTGAATGTGTCCTGGTGTGTGTTATTTTGAGACCCACCCAAGTCACTCAGATACGTTCGGTTACATTTCTGTAACTTGCATTAAGTCCGTATCATGTTGTGAGAAATGAGTGGGGTGTGGAAAGATGTATAAAGGAGAGAGAGGTAAGCTTACTCCGGGGGGTTCGGGTCTTTGCTAGGAACCTTGATTGGGTTATCCGAGGATCCCGGTTCCGCGGCCTACTCTCGTGGCTTTCGACTTTCCCCTGCCCGGGTAGCTGGAAAAGAGGCTAAACAAAAGGGGTGGGTTTAAGGGGAAAAAAAGCTAAACAAAGGGGGTGGGTTTAAGGGGAAAAAAAGTAAAGAGTGAAAAAAAAGTAATTATTAGGGAGGAAAAAGAATTATTAATTAATGACAGAGTGGAAAAAAAAGGAAAAGGAAAACCAGAAATCCACTACACAAAATATACCGAGGGTCGAGGTCTAACGATCCCAACTCGGCAATACCGGCTCTCTGCGGTTTAAAACGCCCACCTGAGCCACACCGGCTCTCTGTGGTTTAAAGCGTTTTCTGTGCTGGAAACTGGAAAGGAGGAGAAATAATTATTGAATAAAAAAATTCTTAATCAATAACCATTAAAGAAATTAAAACTGGAAAAGAGGAGAAATAATTATTAAATAAGAAAAAAAATTCTTAATTAATAACTATTAAGGAAGTTAAAACTGGAAAGGAGGAAAAGTAATTATTAAAAAGAATTATTAACTAATAAGAGTGGAAAAAAAAGGGGGGAAAAAAGAGAACAAAGAATCCACTACACAAAATATACCGAGGGTCGAGGTCTAACGATCCCAACTCGGTAACACCGGCTCTCTGCGGTTTAAAACGCCCACCTCAGCCACACCGGCTCTCTGTGGTTTAAAGCGCTTTCTGTGCTGGAAACTGGAAAGGAGGAGAAATAATTATTAAAGAGGAAAAAGAATTCTTAATTGATAACCATTAAAGAAGGAAAATAATTATTAATTGAAAACTCCCCCGACGTTTCGCCAATACCTGTGGCTTTTTCAAGGAGGTTTTTCAGAAATGATTCTTAATTTACTAAACATTTATATCTGGGTGAGAGAGGTGACAGAGGAACAACAGACAGAGTGTTTTCAAAGTGAGAGCACAGGGTGTGCTTAGGTGTTAAAATGTTAATGGCTACCCTCCATGTATTTCTTTTGTTGATGAATCTCATAAGAATTAAAGAGACTCGGTCTGTTTGTCTCCAGTAATTTTCTGCTCGTTTAAAGTGATGGCTACTGTTCCTGTGTTTCTTTAATGGCTATCCTGTGAACACCAAGTGTGTTAACCACTTGGTTCTTTTGTCAGCAGAAATGCTCTGTCTGTTTAAACCGGTGTTATTTCTGTTTAAACTGCTGTTATTTCCACTGTCTAGGGAACAAGTCCTTAAGCTCGTCTGAGATATTTACTACGCATTGTTTGTATGGAGATTTAAATTAAATTAAATTAAATTATACTCTCTCCGGTTCCCCCTACTGGTATTAAAAGTTTCAGCTTTAAGTTTGTTTCAAAAGAGGAATCCTATGGCCTATTCTAGCTATTGTGAGAAAATTAGATAGGTTATGCTGCTTAAAAATAGGTGACTTTGTTAAAAAAATCTAACCTGCGTTTTTTTGGGGGGGGGAAAAAGGAAGGTAAGGGATTCTGTTGTTGCCTCGGACTTCCCTGTGCTGGGAATGTCGGCCTGGGTACACATTCAATCCTGGCCCGCTCGTAATTTGTGATCCCACTTTTCTGGCAGCACGAATGATTCTCTCAAACTTTCTTTTAGAAAAGTTGTACACAGTAGCAGCCACGTTCTTGGCTTATTTCCTGTGTTACACCTGTCTTGGTTTTATCATCGGGAAACACTCGTGGCACTTGTAGGGGTTAGGTTTTTTAAATTTCGGGGATCATTGGTACACATATGCTTGTGTTTTCTTGCCCGTGCCCTGTGCTGGGCCTTGTCAAATTACGTTAGGGCTCATGAATGTGTTGAGGGTTTTTTTTAAGAAAACAATATTGTTTTTTTTAAAAATGAGGGAGAAATATTTTTTTTTTTTTTTTTTTTTTTTTTTTTTTTTTTTTTGGGGGGGGGTTTTAGGGGGGGGAAAAAATTAGGCATACTTAGGGTTCTTGTTTTAGGGTTAGGGTAAGTTTTTTAGGGGTTAGCGGTTAGTAATTAGGAGTTATTTTCGGTGCTATTGAAATTGTCGTTACTTGGGGTGTTATTGTAAGGTGGGGTTCGGTTAGTTGGGGTGTGGTAGGGGGATGGGTGGGGGTGGGGTGGGGTGTGTGTAGAGGGGGTGGGTTTCTACCCATTCTGATAATATGTTGTCTAGCCCTATCTGCTGTTGAGATTCTAAATTTATGTTTAAGGGCCTTCCTTGCCCAGGAGGTTGCCACTGTGAGGGCTTCCTCCACTCGATCAATCTGTCCTATTGATATAATCTCATTGTTTAATTGAATTACACTATCTTCATAATGTTTGATTAGGGTATTGCGGGTCTCTTTTGCCCACCTCTCTGCATTCCTGTTTAATTTGCAGAGGGTCTCTTTTGAAGGCATAGCCGGTTTAATAAATTCTGTTAATTTCTCTACTTGGTTCCGAATTCCCTTCGGGGGTGTGTCTTTATTCTTTAGAATAATTAAATGATGGTATGTCTGCATCAATCTAAAAAAGGCCCTCACTGTCCTTGTGAATGTGTCCTGGTGTGTGTTATTTTGAGACCCACCCAAGTCACTCAGATACGTTCGGTTACATTTCTGTAACTTGCATTAAGTCCGTATCATGTTGTGAGAAATGAGTGGGGTGTGGAAAGATGTATAAAGGAGAGAGAGGTAAGCTTACTCCGGGGGGTTCGGGTCTTTGCTAGGAACCTTGATTGGGTTATCCGAGGATCCCGGTTCCGCGGCCTACTCTCGTGGCTTTCGACTTTCCCCTGCCCGGGTAGCTGGAAAAGAGGCTAAACAAAAGGGGTGGGTTTAAGGGGAAAAAAAGCTAAACAAAGGGGGTGGGTTTAAGGGGAAAAAAAGTAAAGAGTGAAAAAAAAGTAATTATTAGGGAGGAAAAAGAATTATTAATTAATGACAGAGTGGAAAAAAAAGGAAAAGGAAAACCAGAAATCCACTACACAAAATATACCGAGGGTCGAGGTCTAACGATCCCAACTCGGCAATACCGGCTCTCTGCGGTTTAAAACGCCCACCTGAGCCACACCGGCTCTCTGTGGTTTAAAGCGTTTTCTGTGCTGGAAACTGGAAAGGAGGAGAAATAATTATTGAATAAAAAAATTCTTAATCAATAACCATCCTTAGGGTTAGGGTTAGGGTTAGGGTTAGGGTTAGGGTTAGGGTTAGGGTTAGGGTTAGGGTTAGGGTTAGGGTTAGGGTTAGGGTTAGGGTTAGGGTTAGGGTTAGGTTTTTTAAATTTCGGGGATCATTGGTACACATATGCTTGTGTTTTCTTGCCCGTGCCCTGTGCTGGGCCTTGTCAAATTACGTTAGGGCTCATGAATGTGTTGAGGGTTTTTTTTAAGAAAACAATATTGTTTTTTTTAAAAATGAGGGAGAAATATTTTTTTGGGGGGGGTTTTAGGGGGGGGAAAAAATTAGGCATACTTAGGGTTCTTGTTTTAGGGTTAGGGTAAGTTTTTTAGGGGTTAGCGGTTAGTAATTAGGAGTTATTTTCGGTGCTATTGAAATTGTGGTTACTTGGGGTGTTATTGTAAGGTGGGGTTCGGTTAGTTGGGGTGTGGTAGGGGGATGGGTGGGGGTGGGGTGGGGTGTGTGTAGAGGGGGTGGGTTTCTACCCATTCTGATAATATGTTGTCTAGCCCTATCTGCTGTTGAGATTCTAAATTTATGTTTAAGGGCCTTCCTTGCCCAGGAGGTTGCCACTGTGAGGGCTTCCTCCACTCGATCAATCTGTCCTATTGATATAATCTCATTGTTTAATTGAATTACACTATCTTCATAATGTTTGATTAGGGTATTGCGGGTCTCTTTTGCCCACCTCTCTGCATTCCTGTTTAATTTGCAGAGGGTCTCTTTTGAAGGCATAGCCGGTTTAATAAATTCTGTTAATTTCTCTACTTGGTTCCGAATTCCCTTCGGGGGTGTGTCTTTATTCTTTAGAATAATTAAATGATGGTATGTCTGCATCAATCTAAAAAAGGCCCTCACTGTCCTTGTGAATGTGTCCTGGTGTGTGTTATTTTGAGACCCACCCAAGTCACTCAGATACGTTCGGTTACATTTCTGTAACTTGCATTAAGTCCGTATCATGTTGTGAGAAATGAGTGGGGTGTGGAAAGATGTATAAAGGAGAGAGAGGTAAGCTTACTCCGGGGGGTTCGGGTCTTTGCTAGGAACCTTGATTGGGTTATCCGAGGATCCCGGTTCCGCGGCCTACTCTCGTGGCTTTCGACTTTCCCCTGCCCGGGTAGCTGGAAAAGAGGCTAAACAAAAGGGGTGGGTTTAAGGGGAAAAAAAGCTAAACAAAGGGGGTGGGTTTAAGGGGAAAAAAAGTAAAGAGTGAAAAAAAAGTAATTATTAGGGAGGAAAAAGAATTATTAATTAATGACAGAGTGGAAAAAAAAGGAAAAGGAAAACCAGAAATCCACTACACAAAATATACCGAGGGTCGAGGTCTAACGATCCCAACTCGGCAATACCGGCTCTCTGCGGTTTAAAACGCCCACCTGAGCCACACCGGCTCTCTGTGGTTTAAAGCGTTTTCTGTGCTGGAAACTGGAAAGGAGGAGAAATAATTATTGAATAAAAAAATTCTTAATCAATAACCATCCTTAGGGTTAGGGTTAGGGTTAGGGTTAGGGTTAGGGTTAGGGTTAGGGTTAGGGTTAGGGTTAGGGTTAGGGTTAGGGTTAGGGTTAGGGTTAGGGTTAGGGTTAGGGTTAGGGTTAGGGTTAGGGTTAGGGTTAGGGTTAGGGTTAGGGTTAGGGTTAGGGTTAGGTTTTTTAAATTTCGGGGATCATTGGTACACATATGCTTGTGTTTTCTTGCCCGTGCCCTGTGCTGGGCCTTGTCAAATTACGTTAGGGCTCATGAATGTGTTGAGGGTTTTTTTTAAGAAAACAATATTGTTTTTTTTAAAAATGAGGGAGAAATATTTTTTTGGGGGGGGTTTTAGGGGGGGGAAAAAATTAGGCATACTTAGGGTTCTTGTTTTAGGGTTAGGGTAAGTTTTTTAGGGGTTAGCGGTTAGTAATTAGGAGTTATTTTCGGTGCTATTGAAATTGTGGTTACTTGGGGTGTTATTGTAAGGTGGGGTTCGGTTAGTTGGGGTGTGGTAGGGGGATGGGTGGGGGTGGGGTGGGGTGTGTGTAGAGGGGGTGGGTTTCTACCCATTCTGATAATATGTTGTCTAGCCCTATCTGCTGTTGAGATTCTAAATTTATGTTTAAGGGCCTTCCTTGCCCAGGAGGTTGCCACTGTGAGGGCTTCCTCCACTCGATCAATCTGTCCTATTGATATAATCTCATTGTTTAATTGAATTACACTATCTTCATAATGTTTGATTAGGGTATTGCGGGTCTCTTTTGCCCACCTCTCTGCATTCCTGTTTAATTTGCAGAGGGTCTCTTTTGAAGGCATAGCCGGTTTAATAAATTCTGTTAATTTCTCTACTTGGTTCCGAATTCCCTTCGGGGGGGTGTCTTTATTCTTTAGAATAATTAAATGATGGTATGTCTGCATCAATCTAAAAAAGGCCCTCACTGTCCTTGTGAATGTGTCCTGGTGTGTGTTATTTTGAGACCCACCCAAGTCACTCAGATACGTTCGGTTACATTTCTGTAACTTGCATTAAGTCCGTATCATGTTGTGAGAAATGAGTGGGGTG
This sequence comes from Hydrolagus colliei, assembly GCA_035084275.1. NCBI lineage: Eukaryota > Metazoa > Chordata > Chondrichthyes > Chimaeriformes > Chimaeridae > Hydrolagus > Hydrolagus colliei. Next base: position 29,890 of record JAYJKW010000462.1, read on the forward strand.
TGGAAAGATGTATAAAGGAGAGAGAGGTAAGCTTACTCCGGGGGGTTCGGGTCTTTGCTAGGAACCTTGATTGGGTTATCCGAGGATCCCGGTTCCGTGGCCTACTCTCGTGGCTTTCGACTTTCCCCTGCCCGGGTAGCTGGAAAAGAGGCTAAACAAAAGGGGTGGGTTTAAGGGGAAAAAAAGCTAAACAAAGGGGGTGGGTTTAAGGGGAAAAAAAGTAAAGAGTGAAAAAAAAGTAATTATTAGGGAGGAAAAAGAATTATTAATTAATGACAGAGTGGAAAAAAAAGGAAAAGGAAAACCAGAAATCCACTACACAGAATATACCGAGGGTCGAGGTCTAACGATCCCAACTCGGCAATACCGGCTCTCTGCGGTTTAAAACGCCCACCTGAGCCACACCGGCTCTCTGTGGTTTAAAGCGTTTTCTGTGCTGGAAACTGGAAAGGAGGAGAAATAATTATTGAATAAAAGAATTCTTAATCAATAACCATTAAAGAAATTAAAACTGGAAAAGAGGAGAAATAATTATTAAATAAGAAAACAAATTCTTAATTAATAACTATTAAGGAAGTTAAAACTGGAAAGGAGGAAAAGTAATTATTAAAAAGAATTATTAACTAATAAGAGTGGAAAAAAAAGGGGGGAAAAAAGAGAACAAAGAATCCACTACACAAAATATACCGAGGGTCGAGGTCTAACGATCCCAACTCGGTAACACCGGCTCTCTGCGGTTTAGGGTTAGGTTTTTTAAATTTCGGGGATCATTGGTACACATATGCTTGTGTTTTCTTGCCCGTGCCCTGTGCTGGGCCTTGTCAAATTACGTTAGGGCTCATGAATGTGTTGAGGGTTTTTTTTAAGAAAACAATATTGTTTTTTTTAAAAATGAGGGAGAAATATTTTTTTGGGGGGGGTTTTTAGGGGGGGGAAAAAATTAGGCATACTTAGGGTTCTTGTTTTAGGGTTAGGGTAATTTTTGTAGGGGTTAGCGGTTAGTAATTAGGAGTTATTTTCGGTGCTATTGAAATTGTGGTTACTTGGGGTGTTATTGTAAGGTGGGGTTCGGTTAGTTGGGGTGTGGTAGGGGGATGGGTGGGGGTGGGGTGGGGTGTGTGTAGAGGGGGTGGGTTTCTACCCATTCTGATAATATGTTGTCTAGCCCTATCTGCTGTTGAGATTCTAAATTTATGTTTAAGGGCCTTCCTTGCCCAGGAGGTTGCCACTGTGAGGGCTTCCTCCACTCGATCAATCTGTCCTATTGATATAATCTCATTGTTTAATTGAATTACACTATCTTCATAATGTTTGATTAGGGTATTGCGGGTCTCTTTTGCCCACCTCTCTGCATTCCTGTTTAATTTGCAGAGGGTCTCTTTTGAAGGCATAGCCGGTTTAATAAATTCTGTTAATTTCTCTACTTGGTTCCGAATTCCCTTCGGGGGGGTGTCTTTATTCTTTAGAATAATTAAATGATGGTATGTCTGCATCAATCTAAAAAAGGCCCTCACTGTCCTTGTGAATGTGTCCTGGTGTGTGTTATTTTGAGACCCACCCAAGTCACTCAGATACGTTCGGTTACATTTCTGTAACTTGCATTAAGTCCGTATCATGTTGTGAGAAATGAGTGGGGTGTGGAAAGATGTATAAAGGAGAGAGAGGTAAGCTTACTCCGGGGGGTTCGGGTCTTTGCTAGGAACCTTGATTGGGTTATCCGAGGATCCCGGTTCCACGGCCTACTCTCGTGGCTTTCGACTTTCCCCTGCCCGGGTAGCTGGAAAAGAGGCTAAACAAAAGGGGTGGGTTTAAGGGGAAAAAAAGCTAAACAAAGGGGGTGGGTTTAAGGGGAAAAAAAGTAAAGAGTGAAAAAAAAGTAATTATTAGGGAGGAAAAAGAATTATTAATTAATGACAGAGTGGAAAAAAAAGGAAAAGGAAAACCAGAAATCCACTACACAAAATATACCGAGGGTCGAGGTCTAACGATCCCAACTCGGCAATACCGGCTCTCTGCGGTTTAAAACGCCCACCTGAGCCACACCGGCTCTCTGTGGTTTAAAGCGTTTTCTGTGCTGGAAACTGGAAAGGAGGAGAAATAATTATTGAATAAAAGAATTCTTAATCAATAACCATTAAAGAAATTAAAACTGGAAAAGAGGAGAAATAATTATTAAATAAGAAAAAAAATTCTTAATTAATAACTATTAAGGAAGTTAAAACTGGAAAGGAGGAAAAGTAATTATTAAAAAGAATTATTAACTAATAAGAGTGGAAAAAAAATAAGAGTGGAAAAAAAAAAAAAAAAAAAAAAAAAAGGGGGGAAAAAAGAGAACAAAGAATCCACTACACAAAATATACCGAGGGTCGAGGTCTAACGATCCCAACTCGGTAACACCGGCTCTCTGCGGTTTAAAACGCCCACCTCAGCCACACCGGATCTCTGTGGTTTAAAGCGCTTTCTGTGCTGGAAACTGTGGCTTTTTCAAGGAGGTTTTTCAGACTATCCTTAGGGTTAGGGTTAGGGTTAGGGTTAGGGTTAGGGTTAGGGTTAGGGTTAGGGTTAGGGTTAGGGTTAGGGTTAGGGTTAGGGTTAGGGTTAGGGTTAGGGTTAGGGTTAGGGTTAGGGTTAGGGTTAGGGTTAGGGTTAGGGTTAGGGTTAGGGGGGGTTAGGGTTAGGGTTAGGGTTAGGGTTAGGGTTAGGGTTAGGGTTAGGGTTAGGGTTAGGGTTAGGGTTATGCCATCCTTAGGGTTAGGGTTAGGGTTAGGGTTAGGGTTAGGGTGAGGGTGAGGGTGAGGGTGAGGGTGAGGGTGAGGGTGAGGGTGAGGGTGAGGGTGAGGGTGAGGGTGAGGGTGAGGGTGAGGGTGAGGGTGAGGGTTAGGGTTAGGGTTAGGGTTAGGGTTAGGGTTAGGGTTAGGGTTAGGGTTAGGGTTAGGGTTAGGGTTAGGGTTAGGGTTAGGGTTAGGGTTAGGGTTAGGGTTAGGGTTAGGGTTAGGGTTAGGGTTAGGGTTAGGGTTAGGGTTAGGGTTAGGGTTAGGGTTAGGGTTAGGGTTAGGGTTAGGGTTAGGGTTAGGGTTAGGGTTAGGGTTAGGGTTAGGGTTAGGGTTAGGGTTAGGGTTAGGGTTAGGGTTAGGGTTAGGGTTAGGGTTAGGGTTAGGGTTAGGGTTAGGGTTAGGGTTAGGGTTAGGGTTAGGGTTAGGGTTAGGGTTAGGGTTAGGGTTAGGGTTAGGGTTAGGGTTAGGGTTAGGGTTAGGGTTAGGGTTAGGGTTAGGGTTAGGGTTAGGGTTAGGGTTAGGGTTAGGGTTAGGGTTAGGGTTAGGGTTAGGGTTAGGGTTAGGGTTAGGGTTAGGGTTAGGGTTAGGGTTAGGGTTAGGGTTAGGGTTAGGGTTAGGGTTAGGGTTAGGGTTAGGGTTAGGGTTAGGGTTAGGGTTAGGGTTAGGGTTAGGGTTAGGGTTAGGGTTAGGGTTAGGGTTAGGGTTAGGGTTAGGGTTAGGGTTAGGGTTAGGGTTAGGGTTAGGGTTAGGGTTAGGGTTAGGGTTAGGGTTAGGGTTAGGGTTAGGGTTAGGGTTAGGGTTAGGGTTAGGTTTTTTAAATTTCGGGGATCATTGGTACACATATGCTTGTGTTTTCTTGCCCGTGCCCTGTGCTGGGCCTTGTCAAATTACGTTAGGGCTCATGAATGTGTTGAGGGTTTTTTTTAAGAAAACAATATTGTTTTTTTTAAAAATGAGGGAGAAATATTTTTTTGGGGGGGGTTTTAGGGGGGGGAAAAAATTAGGCATACTTAGGGTTCTTGTTTTAGGGTTAGGGTAAGTTTTTTAGGGGTTAGCGGTTAGTAATTAGGAGTTATTTTCGGTGCTATTGAAATTGTGGTTACTTGGGGTGTTATTGTAAGGTGGGGTTCGGTTAGTTGGGGTGTGGTAGGGGGGTGGGTGGGGGTGGGGTGGGGTGTGTGTAGAGGGGGTGGGTTTCTACCCATTCTGATAATATGTTGTCTAGCCCTATCTGCTGTTGAGATTCTAAATTTATGTTTAAGGGCCTTCCTTGCCCAGGAGGTTGCCACTGTGAGGGCTTCCTCCACTCGATCAATCTGTCCTATTGATATAATCTCATTGTTTAATTGAATTACACTATCTTCATAATGTTTGATTAGGGTATTGCGGGTCTCTTTTGCCCACCTCTCTGCATTCCTGTTTAATTTGCAGAGGGTCTCTTTTGAAGGCATAGCCGGTTTAATAAATTCTGTTAATTTCTCTACTTGGTTCCGAATTCCCTTCGGGGGGGTGTCTTTATTCTTTAGAATAATTAAATGATGGTATGTCTGCATCAATCTAAAAAAGGCCCTCACTGTCCTTGTGAATGTGTCCTGGTGTGTGTTATTTTGAGACCCACCCAAGTCACTCAGATACGTTCGGTTACATTTCTGTAACTTGCATTAAGTCCGTATCATGTTGTGAGAAATGAGTGGGGTGTGGAAAGATGTATAAAGGAGAGAGAGGTAAGCTTACTCCGGGGGGTTCGGGTCTTTGCTAGGAACCTTGATTGGGTTATCCGAGGATCCCGGTTCCGCGGCCTACTCTCGTGGCTTTCGACTTTCCCCTGCCCGGGTAGCTGGAAAAGAGGCTAAACAAAAGGGGTGGGTTTAAGGGGAAAAAAAGCTAAACAAAGGGGGTGGGTTTAAGGGGAAAAAAAATAAAGAGTGAAAAAAAAGTAATTATTAGGGAGGAAAAAGAATTATTAATTAATGACAGAGTGGAAAAAAAAGGAAAAGGAAAACCAGAAATCCACTACACAGAATATACCGAGGGTCGAGGTCTAACGATCCCAACTCGGCAATACCGGCTCTCTGCGGTTTAAAACGCCCACCTGAGCCACACCGGCTCTCTGTGGTTTAAAGCGTTTTCTGTGCTGGAAACTGGAAAGGAGGAGAAATAATTATTGAATAAAAGAATTCTTAATCAATAACCATTAAAGAAATTAAAACTGGAAAAGAGGAGAAATAATTATTAAATAAGAAAAAAAATTCTTAATTAATAACTATTAAGGAAGTTAAAACTGGAAAGGAGGAAAAGTAATTATTAAAAACAATTATTAACTAATAAGAGTGGAAAAAAAGGGGGGAAAAAAGAGAACAAAGAATCCACTACACAAAATATACCGAGGGTCGAGGTCTAACGATCCCAACTCGGTAACACCGGCTCTCTGCGGTTTAAAACGCCCACCTCAGCCACACCGGCTCTCTGTGGTTTAAAGCGCTTTCTGTGCTGGAAACTGGAAAGGAGGAGAAATAATTATTAAAGAGGAAAAAGAATTCTTAATTGATAACCATTAAAGAAGGAAAATAATTATTAATTGAAAACTCCCCCGACGTTTCGCCAATACCTGTGGCTTTTTCAAGGAGGTTTTTCAGAAATGATTCTTAATTTACTAAACATTTATATCTGGGTGAGAGAGGTGACAGAGGAACAACAGACAGAGTGTTTTCAAAGTGAGAGCACAGGGTGTGCTTAGGTGTTAAAATGTTAATGGCTACCCTCCATGTATTTCTTTTGTTGATGAATCTCATAAGAATTAAAGAGACTCGGTCTGTTTGTCTCCAGTAATTTTCTGCTCGTTTAAAGTGATGGCTACTGTTCCTGTGTTTCTTTAGTGGCTATCCTGTGAACACCAAGTGTGTTAACCACTTGGTTCTTTTGTCAGCAGAAATGCTCTGTCTGTTTAAACCGGTGTTATTTCTGTTTAAACTGGTGTTATTTCCACTGTCTAGGGAACAAGTCCTTAAGCTCGTCTGAGATATTTACTACGCATTGTTTGTATGGAGATTTAAATTAAATTAAATTAAATTATACTCTCTCCGGTTCCCCCTACTGGTATTAAAAGTTTCAGCTTTAAGTTTGTTTCAAAAGAGGAATCCTATGGCCTATTCTAGCTATTGTGAGAAAATTAGATAGGTTATGCTGCTTAAAAATAGGTGACTTTGTTAAAAAAATCTAACCTGTGTTTTTTTTGGGGGGGGAAAAAGGAAGGTAAGGGATTCTGTTGTTGCCTCGGACTTCCCTGTGCTGGGAATGTCGGCCTGGGTACACATTCAATCCTGGCCCGCTCGTAATTTGTGATCCCACTTTTCTGGCAGCACGAATGATTCTCTCAAACTTTCTTTTAGAAAAGTTGTACACAGTAGCAGCCACGTTCTTGGCTTATTTCCTGTGTTACACCTGTCTTGGTTTTATCATCGGGAAACACTCGTGGCACTTGTAGGGGTTAGGTTTTTTAAATTTCGGGGATCATTGGTACACATATGCTTGTGTTTTCTTGCCCGTGCCCTGTGCTGGGCCTTGTCAAATTACGTTAGGGCTCATGAATGTGTTGAGGGTTTTTTTTAAGAAAACAATATTGTTTTTTTTAAAAATGAGGGAGAAATATTTTTTTGGGGGGGGTTTTAGGGGGGGGAAAAAATTAGGCATACTTAGGGTTCTTGTTTTAGGGTTAGGGTAAGTTTTTTAGGGGTTAGCGGTTAGTAATTAGGAGTTATTTTCGGTGCTATTGAAATTGTGGTTACTTGGGGTGTTATTGTAAGGTGGGGTTCGGTTAGTTGGGGTGTGGTAGGGGGGTGGGTGGGGGTGGGGTGGGGTGTGTGTAGAGGGGGTGGGTTTCTACCCATTCTGATAATATGTTGTCTAGCCCTATCTGCTGTTGAGATTCTAAATTTATGTTTAAGGGCCTTCCTTGCCCAGGAGGTTGCCACTGTGAGGGCTTCCTCCACTCGATCAATCTGTCCTATTGATATAATCTCATTGTTTAATTGAATTACACTATCTTCATAATGTTTGATTAGGGTATTGCGGGTCTCTTTTGCCCACCTCTCTGCATTCCTGTTTAATTTGCAGAGGGTCTCTTTTGAAGGCATAGCCGGTTTAATAAATTCTGTTAATTTCTCTACTTGGTTCCGAATTCCCTTCGGGGGGGTGTCTTTATTCTTTAGAATAATTAAATGATGGTATGTCTGCATCAATCTAAAAAAGGCCCTCACTGTCCTTGTGAATGTGTCCTGGTGTGTGTTATTTTGAGACCCACCCAAGTCACTCAGATACGTTCGGTTACATTTCTGTAACTTGCATTAAGTCCGTATCATGTTGTGAGAAATGAGTGGGGTGTGGAAAGATGTATAAAGGAGAGAGAGGTAAGCTTACTCCGGGGGGTTCGGGTCTTTGCTAGGAACCTTGATTGGGTTATCCGAGGATCCCGGTTCCGCGGCCTACTCTCGTGGCTTTCGACTTTCCCCTGCCCGGGTAGCTGGAAAAGAGGCTAAACAAAAGGGGTGGGTTTAAGGGGAAAAAAAGCTAAACAAAGGGGGTGGGTTTAAGGGGAAAAAAAATAAAGAGTGAAAAAAAAGTAATTATTAGGGAGGAAAAAGAATTATTAATTAATGACAGAGTGGAAAAAAAAGGAAAAGGAAAACCAGAAATCCACTACACAGAATATACCGAGGGTCGAGGTCTAACGATCCCAACTCGGCAATACCGGCTCTCTGCGGTTTAAAACGCCCACCTGAGCCACACCGGCTCTCTGTGGTTTAAAGCGTTTTCTGTGCTGGAAACTGGAAAGGAGGAGAAATAATTATTGAATAAAAGAATTCTTAATCAATAACCATTAAAGAAATTAAAACTGGAAAAGAGGAGAAATAATTATTAAATAAGAAAAAAAATTCTTAATTAATAACTATTAAGGAAGTTAAAACTGGAAAGGAGGAAAAGTAATTATTAAAAAGAATTATTAACTAATAAGAGTGGAAAAAAAAGGGGGGAAAAAAGAGAACAAAGAATCCACTACACAAAATATACCGAGGGTCGAGGTCTAACGATCCCAACTCGGTAACACCGGCTCTCTGCGGTTTAAAACGCCCACCTCAGCCACACCGGCTCTCTGTGGTTTAAAGCGCTTTCTGTGCTGGAAACTGGAAAGGAGGAGAAATAATTATTAAAGAGGAAAAAGAATTCTTAATTGATAACCATTAAAGAAGGAAAATAATTATTAATTGAAAACTCCCCCGACGTTTCGCCAATACCTGTGGCTTTTTCAAGGAGGTTTTTCAGAAATGATTCTTAATTTACTAAACATTTATATCTGGGTGAGAGAGGTGACAGAGGAACAACAGACAGAGTGTTTTCAAAGTGAGAGCACAGGGTGTGCTTAGGTGTTAAAATGTTAATGGCTACCCTCCATGTATTTCTTTTGTTGATGAATCTCATAAGAATTAAAGAGACTCGGTCTGTTTGTCTCCAGTAATTTTCTGCTCGTTTAAAGTGATGGCTACTGTTCCTGTGTTTCTTTAGTGGCTATCCTGTGAACACCAAGTGTGTTAACCACTTGGTTCTTTTGTCAGCAGAAATGCTCTGTCTGTTTAAACCGGTGTTATTTCTGTTTAAACTGGTGTTATTTCCACTGTCTAGGGAACAAGTCCTTAAGCTCGTCTGAGATATTTACTACGCATTGTTTGTATGGAGATTTAAATTAAATTAAATTAAATTATACTCTCTCCGGTTCCCCCTACTGGTATTAAAAGTTTCAGCTTTAAGTTTGTTTCAAAAGAGGAATCCTATGGCCTATTCTAGCTATTGTGAGAAAATTAGATAGGTTATGCTGCTTAAAAATAGGTGACTTTGTTAAAAAAATCTAACCTGTGTTTTTTTTGGGGGGGGAAAAAGGAAGGTAAGGGATTCTGTTGTTGCCTCGGACTTCCCTGTGCTGGGAATGTCGGCCTGGGTACACATTCAATCCTGGCCCGCTCGTAATTTGTGATCCCACTTTTCTGGCAGCACGAATGATTCTCTCAAACTTTCTTTTAGAAAAGTTGTACACAGTAGCAGCCACGTTCTTGGCTTATTTCCTGTGTTACACCTGTCTTGGTTTTATCATCGGGAAACACTCGTGGCACTTGTAGGGGTTAGGTTTTTTAAATTTCGGGGATCATTGGTACACATATGCTTGTGTTTTCTTGCCCGTGCCCTGTGCTGGGCCTTGTCAAATTACGTTAGGGCTCATGAATGTGTTGAGGGTTTTTTTTAAGAAAACAATATTGTTTTTTTTAAAAATGAGGGAGAAATATTTTTTTGGGGGGGGTTTTAGGGGGGGGAAAAAATTAGGCATACTTAGGGTTCTTGTTTTAGGGTTAGGGTAAGTTTTTTAGGGGTTAGCGGTTAGTAATTAGGAGTTATTTTCGGTGCTATTGAAATTGTGGTTACTTGGGGTGTTATTGTAAGGTGGGGTTCGGTTAGTTGGGGTGTGGTAGGGGGGTGGGTGGGGGTGGGGTGGGGTGTGTGTAGAGGGGGTGGGTTTCTACCCATTCTGATAATATGTTGTCTAGCCCTATCTGCTGTTGAGATTCTAAATTTATGTTTAAGGGCCTTCCTTGCCCAGGAGGTTGCCACTGTGAGGGCTTCCTCCACTCGATCAATCTGTCCTATTGATATAATCTCATTGTTTAATTGAATTACACTATCTTCATAATGTTTGATTAGGGTATTGCGGGTCTCTTTTGCCCACCTCTCTGCATTCCTGTTTAATTTGCAGAGGGTCTCTTTTGAAGGCATAGCCGGTTTAATAAATTCTGTTAATTTCTCTACTTGGTTCCGAATTCCCTTCGGGGGGGTGTCTTTATTCTTTAGAATAATTAAATGATGGTATGTCTGCATCAATCTAAAAAAGGCCCTCACTGTCCTTGTGAATGTGTCCTGGTGTGTGTTATTTTGAGACCCACCCAAGTCACTCAGATACGTTCGGTTACATTTCTGTAACTTGCATTAAGTCCGTATCATGTTGTGAGAAATGAGTGGGGTGTGGAAAGATGTATAAAGGAGAGAGAGGTAAGCTTACTCCGGGGGGTTCGGGTCTTTGCTAGGAACCTTGATTGGGTTATCCGAGGATCCCGGTTCCGCGGCCTACTCTCGTGGCTTTCGACTTTCCCCTGCCCGGGTAGCTGGAAAAGAGGCTAAACAAAAGGGGTGGGTTTAAGGGGAAAAAAAGCTAAACAAAGGGGGTGGGTTTAAGGGGAAAAAAAATAAAGAGTGAAAAAAAAGTAATTATTAGGGAGGAAAAAGAATTATTAATTAATGACAGAGTGGAAAAAAAAGGAAAAGGAAAACCAGAAATCCACTACACAGAATATACCGAGGGTCGAGGTCTAACGATCCCAACTCGGCAATACCGGCTCTCTGCGGTTTAAAACGCCCACCTGAGCCACACCGGCTCTCTGTGGTTTAAAGCGTTTTCTGTGCTGGAAACTGGAAAGGAGGAGAAATAATTATTGAATAAAAGAATTCTTAATCAATAACCATTAAAGAAATTAAAACTGGAAAAGAGGAGAAATAATTATTAAATAAGAAAAAAAATTCTTAATTAATAACTATTAAGGAAGTTAAAACTGGAAAGGAGGAAAAGTAATTATTAAAAAGAATTATTAACTAATAAGAGTGGAAAAAAAAGGGGGGAAAAAAGAGAACAAAGAATCCACTACACAAAATATACCGAGGGTCGAGGTCTAACGATCCCAACTCGGTAACACCGGCTCTCTGCGGTTTAAAACGCCCACCTCAGCCACACCGGCTCTCTGTGGTTTAAAGCGCTTTCTGTGCTGGAAACTGGAAAGGAGGAGAAATAATTATTAAAGAGGAAAAAGAATTCTTAATTGATAACCATTAAAGAAGGAAAATAATTATTAATTGAAAACTCCCCCGACGTTTCGCCAATACCTGTGGCTTTTTCAAGGAGGTTTTTCAGAAATGATTCTTAATTTACTAAACATTTATATCTGGGTGAGAGAGGTGACAGAGGAACAACAGACAGAGTGTTTTCAAAGTGAGAGCACAGGGTGTGCTTAGGTGTTAAAATGTTAATGGCTACCCTCCATGTATTTCTTTTGTTGATGAATCTCATAAGAATTAAAGAGACTCGGTCTGTTTGTCTCCAGTAATTTTCTGCTCGTTTAAAGTGATGGCTACTGTTCCTGTGTTTCTTTAGTGGCTATCCTGTGAACACCAAGTGTGTTAACCACTTGGTTCTTTTGTCAGCAGAAATGCTCTGTCTGTTTAAACCGGTGTTATTTCTGTTTAAACTGGTGTTATTTCCACTGTCTAGGGAACAAGTCCTTAAGCTCGTCTGAGATATTTACTACGCATTGTTTGTATGGAGATTTAAATTAAATTAAATTAAATTATACTCTCTCCGGTTCCCCCTACTGGTATTAAAAGTTTCAGCTTTAAGTTTGTTTCAAAAGAGGAATCCTATGGCCTATTCTAGCTATTGTGAGAAAATTAGATAGGTTATGCTGCTTAAAAATAGGTGACTTTGTTAAAAAAATCTAACCTGTGTTTTTTTTGGGGGGGGAAAAAGGAAGGTAAGGGATTCTGTTGTTGCCTCGGACTTCCCTGTGCTGGGAATGTCGGCCTGGGTACACATTCAATCCTGGCCCGCTCGTAATTTGTGATCCCACTTTTCTGGCAGCACGAATGATTCTCTCAAACTTTCTTTTAGAAAAGTTGTACACAGTAGCAGCCACGTTCTTGGCTTATTTCCTGTGTTACACCTGTCTTGGTTTTATCATCGGGAAACACTCGTGGCACTTGTAGGGTTAGGGTTAGGGTTAGGGTTAGGGTTAGGGTTAGGGTTAGGGTTAGGGTTAGGGTTAGGGTTAGGGTTAGGGTTAGGGTTAGGGTTAGGGTTAGGGTTAGGGTTAGGGTTAGGGTTAGGGTTAGGGTTAGGGTTAGGGTTAGGGTTAGGGTTAGGGTTAGGGTTAGGGTTAGGGTTAGGGTTAGGGTTAGGGTTAGGGTTAGGGTTAGGGTTAGGGTTAGGGTTAGGGTTAGGGTTAGGGTTAGGGTTAGGGTTAGGGTTAGGGTTAGGGTTAGGGTTAGGGTTAGGGTTAGGGTTAGGGTTAGGGTTAGGGTTAGGGTTAGGGTTAGGGTTAGGGTTAGGGTTAGGGTTAGGGTTAGGGTTAGGGTTAGGGTTAGGGTTAGGGTTAGGGTTAGGGTTAGGGTTAGGGTTAGGGTTAGGGTTAGGGTTAGGGTTAGGGTTAGGGTTAGGGTTAGGGTTAGGGTTAGGGTTAGGGTTAGGGTTAGGGTTAGGGTTAGGGTTAGGGTTAGGGTTAGGGTTAGGGTTAGGGTTAGGGTTAGGGTTAGGGTTAGGGTTAGGGTTAGGGTTAGGGTTAGGGTTAGGGTTAGGGTTAGGGTTAGGGTTAGGGTTAGGGTTAGGGTTAGGGTTAGGGTTAGGGTTAGGGTTAGGGTTAGGGTTAGGGTTAGGGTTAGGGTTAGGGTTAGGGTTAGGGTTAGGGTTAGGGTTAGGGTTAGGGTTAGGGTTAGGGTTAGGGTTAGGGTTAGGGTTAGGGTTAGGGTTAGGGTTAGGGTTAGGGTTAGGGTTAGGGTTAGGGTTAGGGTTAGGGTTAGGGTTAGGGTTAGGGTTAGGGTTAGGGTTAGGGTTAGGGTTAGGGTTAGGGTTAGGGTTAGGGTTAGGGTTAGGGTTAGGGTTAGGGTTAGGGTTAGGGTTAGGGTTAGGGTTAGGGTTAGGGTTAGGGTTAGGGTTAGGGTTAGGGTTAGGGTTAGGGTTAGGGTTAGGGTTAGGGTTAGGGTTAGGGTTAGGGTTAGGGTTAGGGTTAGGGTTAGGGTTAGGGTTAGGGTTAGGGTTAGGGTTAGGGTTAGGGTTAGGGTTAGGGTTAGGGTTAGGGTTAGGGTTAGGGTTAGGGTTAGGGTTAGGGTTAGGGTTAGGGTTAGGGTTAGGGTTAGGGTTAGGGTTAGGGTTAGGGTTAGGGTTAGGGTTAGGGTTAGGGTTAGGGTTAGGGTTAGGGTTAGGGTTAGGGTTAGGGTTAGGGTTAGGGTTAGGGTTAGGGTTAGGGTTAGGGTTAGGGTTAGGGTTAGGGTTAGGGTTAGGGTTAGGGTTAGGGTTAGGGTTAGGGTTAGGGTTAGGGTTAGGGTTAGGGTTAGGGTTAGGGTTAGGGTTAGGGTTAGGGTTAGGGTTAGGGTTAGGGTTAGGGTTAGGGTTAGGGTTAGGGTTAGGGTTAGGGTTAGGGTTAGGGTTAGGGTTAGGGTTAGGGTTAGGGTTAGGGTTAGGGTTAGGGTTAGGGTTAGGGTTAGGGTTAGGGTTAGGGTTAGGGTTAGGGTTAGGGTTAGGGTTAGGGTTAGGGTTAGGGTTAGGGTTAGGGTTAGGGTTAGGGTTAGGGTTAGGGTTAGGGTTAGGGTTAGGGTTAGGGTTAGGGTTAGGGTTAGGGTTAGGGTTAGGGTTAGGGTTAGGGTTAGGGTTAGGGTTAGGGTTAGGGTTAGGGTTAGGGTTAGGGTTAGGGTTAGGGTTAGGGTTAGGGTTAGGGTTAGGGTTAGGGTTAGGGTTAGGGTTAGGGTTAGGGTTAGGGTTAGGGTTAGGGTTAGGGTTAGGGTTAGGGTTAGGGTTAGGGTTAGGGTTAGGGTTAGGGTTAGGGTTAGGGTTAGGGTTAGGGTTAGGGTTAGGGTTAGGGTTAGGGTTAGGGTTAGGGTTAGGGTTAGGGTTAGGGTTAGGGTTAGGGTTAGGGTTAGGGTTAGGGTTAGGGTTAGGGTTAGGGTTAGGGTTAGGGTTAGGGTTAGGGTTAGGGTTAGGGTTAGGGTTAGGGTTAGGGTTAGGGTTAGGGTTAGGGTTAGGGTTAGGGTTAGGGTTAGGGTTAGGGTTAGGGTTAGGGTTAGGGTTAGGGTTAGGGTTAGGGTTAGGGTTAGGGTTAGGGTTAGGGTTAGGGTTAGGGTTAGGGTTAGGGTTAGGGTTAGGGTTAGGGTTAGGGTTAGGGTTAGGGTTAGGGTTAGGGTTAGGGTTAGGGTTAGGGTTAGGGTTAGGGTTAGGGTTAGGGTTAGGGTTAGGGTTAGGGTTAGGGTTAGGGTTAGGGTTAGGGTTAGGGTTAGGGTTAGGGTTAGGGTTAGGGTTAGGGTTAGGGTTAGGGTTAGGGTTAGGGTTAGGGTTAGGGTTAGGGTTAGGGTTAGGGTTAGGGTTAGGGTTAGGGTTAGGGTTAGGGTTAGGGTTAGGGTTAGGGTTAGGGTTAGGGTTAGGGTTAGGGTTAGGGTTAGGGTTAGGGTTAGGGTTAGGGTTAGGGTTAGGGTTAGGGTTAGGGTTAGGGTTAGGGTTAGGGTTAGGGTTAGGGTTAGGGTTAGGGTTAGGGTTAGGGTTAGGGTTAGGGTTAGGGTTAGGGTTAGGGTTAGGGTTAGGGTTAGGGTTAGGGTTAGGGTTAGGGTTAGGGTTAGGGTTAGGGTTAGGGTTAGGGTTAGGGTTAGGGTTAGGGTTAGGGTTAGGGTTAGGGTTAGGGTTAGGGTTAGGGTTAGGGTTAGGGTTAGGGTTAGGGTTAGGGTTAGGGTTAGGGTTAGGGTTAGGGTTAGGGTTAGGGTTAGGGTTAGGGTTAGGGTTAGGGTTAGGGTTAGGGTTAGGGTTAGGGTTAGGGTTAGGGTTAGGGTTAGGGTTAGGGTTAGGGTTAGGGTTAGGGTTAGGGTTAGGGTTAGGGTTAGGGTTAGGGTTAGGGTTAGGGTTAGGGTTAGGGTTAGGGTTAGGGTTAGGGTTAGGGTTAGGGTTAGGGTTAGGGTTAGGGTTAGGGTTAGGGTTAGGGTTAGGGTTAGGGTTAGGGTTAGGGTTAGGGTTAGGGTTAGGGTTAGGGTTAGGGTTAGGGTTAGGGTTAGGGTTAGGGTTAGGGTTAGGGTTAGGGTTAGGGTTAGGGTTAGGGTTAGGGTTAGGGTTAGGGTTAGGGTTAGGGTTAGGGTTAGGGTTAGGGTTAGGGTTAGGGTTAGGGTTAGGGTTAGGGTTAGGGTTAGGGTTAGGGTTAGGGTTAGGGTTAGGGTTAGGGTTAGGGTTAGGGTTAGGGTTAGGGTTAGGGTTAGGGTTAGGGTTAGGGTTAGGGTTAGGGTTAGGGTTAGGGTTAGGGTTAGGGTTAGGGTTAGGGTTAGGGTTAGGGTTAGGGTTAGGGTTAGGGTTAGGGTTAGGGTTAGGGTTAGGGTTAGGGTTAGGGTTAGGGTTAGGGTTAGGGTTAGGGTTAGGGTTAGGGTTAGGGTTAGGGTTAGGGTTAGGGTTAGGGTTAGGGTTAGGGTTAGGGTTAGGGTTAGGGTTAGGGTTAGGGTTAGGGTTAGGGTTAGGGTTAGGGTTAGGGTTAGGGTTAGGGTTAGGGTTAGGGTTAGGGTTAGGGTTAGGGTTAGGGTTAGGGTTAGGGTTAGGGTTAGGGTTAGGGTTAGGGTTAGGGTTAGGGTTAGGGTTAGGGTTAGGGTTAGGGTTAGGGTTAGGGTTAGGGTTAGGGTTAGGGTTAGGGTTAGGGTTAGGGTTAGGGTTAGGGTTAGGGTTAGGGTTAGGGTTAGGGTTAGGGTTAGGGTTAGGGTTAGGGTTAGGGTTAGGGTTAGGGTTAGGGTTAGGGTTAGGGTTAGGGTTAGGGTTAGGGTTAGGGTTAGGGTTAGGGTTAGGGTTAGGGTTAGGGTTAGGGTTAGGGTTAGGGTTAGGGTTAGGGTTAGGGTTAGGGTTAGGGTTAGGGTTAGGGTTAGGGTTAGGGTTAGGGTTAGGGTTAGGGTTAGGGTTAGGGTTAGGGTTAGGGTTAGGGTTAGGGTTAGGGTTAGGGTTAGGGTTAGGGTTAGGGTTAGGGTTAGGGTTAGGGTTAGGGTTAGGGTTAGGGTTAGGGTTAGGGTTAGGGTTAGGGTTAGGGTTAGGGTTAGGGTTAGGGTTAGGGTTAGGGTTAGGGTTAGGGTTAGGGTTAGGGTTAGGGTTAGGGTTAGGGTTAGGGTTAGGGTTAGGGTTAGGGTTAGGGTTAGGGTTAGGGTTAGGGTTAGGGTTAGGGTTAGGGTTAGGGTTAGGGTTAGGGTTAGGGTTAGGGTTAGGGTTAGGGTTAGGGTTAGGGTTAGGGTTAGGGTTAGGGTTAGGGTTAGGGTTAGGGTTAGGGTTAGGGTTAGGGTTAGGGTTAGGGTTAGGGTTAGGGTTAGGGTTAGGGTTAGGGTTAGGGTTAGGGTTAGGGTTAGGGTTAGGGTTAGGGTTAGGGTTAGGGTTAGGGTTAGGGTTAGGGTTAGGGTTAGGGTTAGGGTTAGGGTTAGGGTTAGGGTTAGGGTTAGGGTTAGGGTTAGGGTTAGGGTTAGGGTTAGGGTTAGGGTTAGGGTTAGGGTTAGGGTTAGGGTTAGGGTTAGGGTTAGGGTTAGGGTTAGGGTTAGGGTTAGGGTTAGGGTTAGGGTTAGGGTTAGGGTTAGGGTTAGGGTTAGGGTTAGGGTTAGGGTTAGGGTTAGGGTTAGGGTTAGGGTTAGGGTTAGGGTTAGGGTTAGGGTTAGGGTTAGGGTTAGGGTTAGGGTTAGGGTTAGGGTTAGGGTTAGGGTTAGGGTTAGGGTTAGGGTTAGGGTTAGGGTTAGGGTTAGGGTTAGGGTTAGGGTTAGGGTTAGGGTTAGGGTTAGGGTTAGGGTTAGGGTTAGGGTTAGGGTTAGGGTTAGGGTTAGGGTTAGGGTTAGGGTTAGGGTTAGGGTTAGGGTTAGGGTTAGGGTTAGGGTTAGGGTTAGGGTTAGGGTTAGGGTTAGGGTTAGGGTTAGGGTTAGGGTTAGGGTTAGGGTTAGGGTTAGGGTTAGGGTTAGGGTTAGGGTTAGGGTTAGGGTTAGGGTTAGGGTTAGGGTTAGGGTTAGGGTTAGGGTTAGGGTTAGGGTTAGGGTTAGGGTTAGGGTTAGGGTTAGGGTTAGGGTTAGGGTTAGGGTTAGGGTTAGGGTTAGGGTTAGGGTTAGGGTTAGGGTTAGGGTTAGGGTTAGGGTTAGGGTTAGGGTTAGGGTTAGGGTTAGGGTTAGGGTTAGGGTTAGGGTTAGGGTTA